>CAUYQV010034477.1:0-27894 GCA_963574575.1 Galagoides demidoff | reverse complement strand
GCTTGAGCCCAGGAGTTGGAGGTTGCTATGAGCTGTGATGCCATGGCACTCTACCCAGGGGGATAGCTTGAGGCTCCGTCTCAAAAAAAAAAAAAAAAAGAAAGAAAGAAAGAAAAAAGAGTAAATTACAAAAGGTTAGATCTGGATAGGGCCCTTATTCTAGCCCAGGGGTTGACAAACTTTTTCTGTAAAGCATCAGGCTTTTCATGTTCTCTGTTACAAGTACTGGATGATGCCACTGCAGCTAAAAGCAGCTATAGATAATACATAAACAACTTGGGTGTGGCTGTGTTCCAATAAAACTTCATAAAAACAAGTGGTAAGTGAGTAACTGATCTCAGGAGCCATAGTTTACTGTCCCCTGTTCTAGCCTATTGATTATGCAACCAAACAAAATGACATTCAAATGAAAGCTTACATGGCAGAGCTGAAGCTAGATCCTAGGTGTGATGCTTACCATTTGAATACTAACTTAACCTTCTTTTTCAAATCTGAATATAGATTGTAAAATACCTTCATGCCAACCCTGAAGTGGATATTTTAAACACTCACCATTTTGACTACTACCTCATGAATACACATGTATCAATAATAATTATAAATAACAAATATTTATTGAATGTCAACACATTATACTAAGAGCTTTAAGTGAAATACCTCAAATTTCCACAACTGTTATCAGTTACGTAGATACTATTATCAGAAAGGTGAAGAAACTTACCCAAGCACATACTAGTAGGTGGTATAGCCTAGTTACAAACCCAGGTAGTCTGACCCCAGAACTGGTATTCTGACTATGAATTATCTCACGGGGCATCAAATGGTAAAAGTCATTTTCTATGAGAGTTTTACAAATATTAAATTTTTCATATATTTAAAAAGCAGCTTTCATTCTCATGATCATAGTTGAGTATCTTTTTTAATTGAGACAGAGTCTCACTTTGTTGCCCTTGGTAGAATACCATGGCATCACAGCTCACAGCAACCTCAAACTCTTGGGCTCAAGCAATTCTCTTGCCTCAGCCTCCCGAGTGGCTGGGACTACAAGCACCCGCCACAATGACCGGCTTTTTTTGTTTGTTTTAGCAGACCCAGGCTGGGTTCGAAACCACTAGCCCCAGGGCATGTGGCCAGCACCTACTCACTGAGCTATGGGCGCCACCCTGATCATAGCTGAATTTTAATGGAAACTCAGATTCAAAATCAGCCTGCCTTCAAGGGCACTCCAGACGGCAAATAGTTACTCATACGCTATTCTCTGCAAGGCCAGATCCTGTGTGCACTGGTCTTAGATATTGTGGTGACCTATCATGAGGTATATGTTAGCCACATAACATGGGAGGCACAGCATAGCAAACCACAAAATGCAGAAATATGTCAACGTAAGAATAAAAAAGAAAGTACTAGAGTCCATTTTTTTTTTTTTGAGACAAAGTCTCACTATGTCACCCTAGGTACAGTGCTGTGGTGTCACAGCTCACAGTAACCCCATACTCTTGGGCTTAAGTTAAGGTGACCAGATTTTAACATTGATAAAGTGGGACACCATTGACTGGGGGGAGGGGGGAGAGGTTCTCAATTAAAAATTTGGTCTATATGGAGCAACAAAAATTTTCATAGAATGCAAAAATAGTATTGTAATATATTTTTTTAATTTCAACATAAGTACAATTTACAAATATCATACATTAAAAAAATTATGTATAGTATTATTTTATTCTTTGGCATATTTCTCCTTTGAGTGAATTTTTTTTAGTAGATTGCTGTTGTTGTTTAAAAGGTCATGAAATTCTTCACAAGAATTTGTTAAATTATATTTCACACATTTTAAAGTCTCAACACTTAATTGTGATTTTTCTGATGTCCACACTTTATTTACCACAGAAAAAATGCGTTCAGTCGCAGCATTAGTTCCTGATAAGGACAGCACGTATTCCACAATTTTTAGTGCATTATTGTATGGAACATGGTTTGTTTCAAAATGATGAAATATTTCTAACCATTTCTTCTCTATTATGATTTTTGCTGATGCCCAAGATTTAACCTTTTCCTTATCAATATATTTTTTTAATAATGATACTTCATTAAAAAGATCATTTCCAGAAATATTACTATATGGGAAATTTTGAGTAATATGATTGAATGATTTTTGCACATCATTCCAATTAAGTTCTTGTTTTAATGTAACCCAATGAAAATGTTCAATATCATTGTAATGTACTGTCCAGTCTTCTAAATAATCTATGCAGTTACTACAGAACTTTTTAACATGATTCATGATATTTGCACGATTTATTGCACCTTGTTCTTCTAGCTGGCTTATACTATTACAGATAGTTAACGGAAGAAAATTATTTTCTAACTGCTCTTGACACTGAAATTTTAAATTATTAACTTCATTTGCTACTTCGATTACTGAAACTTTGTCATCTTCAATAAGTTTTATAGCATTTTGAAAAAGAGCTGCTTGATTGTGTTACAAACTCTAGCCAAATTTTTGAAGATTCTTTTTCAAAAAACTCTTCTAAAATTCTAGGACATGTATCCTGTGATAGAAATAGGATTTCAAAGGATCATATATTTTCAAAATTCTTTCAACAGCTGGCAAAAGAGCTAACCAGCACATTTTAATGTATCCAAGTATTTTCTGATATTCGACTTCCGCAGTTTCACAAAATTCTTTAAGCATTTCAACGTGTACAGTGTATATATAGAAATAAGAATATATTTTAATAACAATATTTTCCACATCTATGGGCAACAAATCAGTAGCTGTTTGAATGGCGTTATGTATTATGTGTGCTGTACAACCAACACCAATAATGTTTTGATTAAGGCTTTTGTTTAATATAAAACTCATATCCTGGTGAAATAGCCATGTGGCAGCCGAAAACCATATATTCCCTTCCTGTTTTGCCGTTCCCAAGCTTGTTGTGCATTCTTTCCAAAAATCGGGACTTTTTTAAAATGCTGCAGGACATGGGACAAATTGTTAAAAATCGGGACTGTCCCACCAAAAGCGGGACATCTGGTCACGTTAGCTTAAGTGATTCTCTTGCCTCAGCTTCCTGAGTAGCTGGGACTACAGGCACCTGCCACAACACCCAGCTATTTTTAGAGACGAGGTCTCGCTCTGGGTCAGACTGGTCTTGAACTTGTGAGCTCAGGCAATCCACCCACCTTGGCCTCCCAGAGTGCTAGTGTGAGCTACTGCGCCTGGCCCTGGAGTCCATTTTTAATGCTAGGGCAAGATTAAAAGCACAATTCTAACAAGCTGGTTAAAAGAAGCAGGAGAATGTTTAGTTCCAATCCTATCCTGCTGGACAATATAGCATCCTTTCTTTGACAGTCACCACTTAGGTCAGTAGGTACCCATACCGTTTCTTGTTGAATAATTCTTTGAAGGTGTCTTCTCATGATGACTGATCCAAGAAATCTCTCAAGTGGAGAACAAAGGTAACTGCCTGCCAAGCCGGGCACGAGGCCTGGTGTTGGAGAGGGCAGCAGTAAAATGTTCAAGGCACTGTGAGTGAGGATGGTAGGTATGGATGCTGCCCAAGAGCGCTGAGGTAGTTTACGAGGTGGAGGCATGTTTGTTGGCATTGTTTGGGAACCTTTTGGGAAGGAAAACATATTATTTCATTTATGAAAACTTGGCGTCTAATTGTTTCCTGTTTTGCTTTTATTATAAATCTTTGATATTCTAAACCAATCTGTACTATTTTAGTAATTCCTTGTGGTGTAACCCTCACATATTAACATCCTTTTAGCAAAACCAGGCAAAATTATTTTCTTCTCTATATCCAGACCCCTTACAATGTGACTCTGCAGCAACTCTTTTGAAAGGGTGGAATCTATTTCTCCACCTGGAATCTGGCTGGCCTTGCAACTTGCTTCTAACAGAAGCCTATTCTACTTTCTCTCTTGGAACCCTGTTGAGCCACCATGTGAACATGCCCCCGTCAAGGAGACCACACAGAGCAGTCTTGCCATCTACGGCCATCTTAGACCACCCAGTCCTTAGCCAAGCCAGTAGCACAGACACCATGAGCGTGCCCAGTAGAGCCTGGAAGAATCACCCAGTTGTGCTCAGCCCAAATTGCCAACCTCAGAATTGTAAGCCAACGTATGATTGTTGTTTTAAGCCACTAAAAGTTATGCAGCAAAAGCTACTCAATATATTTGTACAATTCCTCTCTTCTGTGTTAATTTGTGTAATACATATTTGGTCTTTGTCCCATCTCTTAGCAAATCAATCTTAAAATCCTTGGAATCTTCAAAGTGGTGTGTTTTTGTATGCTAACAAGATGAGTGACAGCTGACAGCCCCTAAGTAGCTTCAGGGTGGGGGCTGATCAAAGGAAATACAAGGCAAGATTAGAGGTTCTAACTTTCAGCCCCAATACCCAACCTCCTGGGAGGAGAGAAGGGCCTGAAGATTAAGCTGATCACCAATGGCCAATGATTAATCAATCATGCCCACTTGATGAGGCCTCCATAAAAACCCAAAAGGGCAGTGTTTAGAGAGCTTCCAGATAGGTAGTACATGGAGGTTCCTGAAGGGTGGTGTGCCCAGAGAGGGCATGGAAGCTCTGTACCCCTTCCCATGTGCCTCACCCTATGCATCACTTCACCTGTATCCTTTGTAATAAACCAATAAATATGTTTCCCTGAGTTTTGTGAGCTGCTCTAGCAAATTAATTGAACCTGAGGAAGGGGTTGTGGGACCCCCCCCCATTAGTAGCTATTCTTTCAGAAGCACAGGTAGAACAACTGGGGCTTGTAATTGGCAAGTGGTGTCTACTGTAGAACTAATTAACTGGTTGCTGGTAGGGAGAAATCCCCACATACTTCTTGGTTACCAGAGGTCAGAGGAAAAACTATTTTTTCTACAAGTTACATCATTTTGTTAACTTAAGGTATCTTTTAAAATCCCATATGGCAGTTAAAATTTAGCAGTCAGACAGAGGTACTGGGACTCACTTCTGCAGGAGATATTCCCCTTAACATTTTGCCCAACTTTGTAAATTAACTCTGTTAACTGATTTACTAAGTGGATAGAAGATTAGGTTATCAAGTATCTTTACTCGACCAGTACACTGTGACTCTCAAATGTGAGGATGGAATAAAAATAGGTCACTTGTGAGTTATACTAAAAAAGCATAAAAATGTTGACAATACTCACTTGTTCCAGCTCGAGGGGAATGAGAAGCATCTGGAACAGGAGAATGTAGTGATGGATTGGCTGGTGACATTCCAGGCATTCGTGTTGCTGGTGAGGGGCCAGATACTTGAGGTGACCCTGGCCAGTTCCCTGCCCGTCCACTTGGTGACACCATAGTATATGGGGAACTAGGGTCAAGAGTTCCTGCAAAAAAAGTAGACAATGATTCTCAAAACTGTACTTTAATAACTGAAATTATGTGAAAGCATTCAAACTCTTACAAAGTAATAATTTAATTTTTTTCAATAAGATGGTTTCACTGAAGCTTGATGCTTCTTAATATATCACACCTAACTGTCTATGTAGTTAGTGTATTTTTTAACATAATACAAGAATTAGACAAATAAAAAGTCTGAGAAATGATAGAATTTACCTTCACACAAGCTTCCATATATGTAATATGCACCAATCTGCTTTCTGAGTCTATATGCTTGAAAATATTAAGCAATCACACAACTTTTTCAAGGGCAGAAATATACTTTTAAACTAACCCTGATACATTACATTTTCATTCTATTCCAAGGATAAGGAGAGGGAAACCTTCCATTTTCTTTATTTAGTAAATGCTACGTTGACTAAGAAATGAACCTAGAATCAAGTTTTGAAAGCAGCAAATTCCTGAACAATTTGATTTTTGAATTTCAACCTGCAGATATGTCAACATATTATTTATACCCTTTGTAACTCAATTACAAACTGAGAAAATACTTCCATCAGAGAGAAAATGGTCTTTATTTATGTTAAAAAAAAAATCTCACAAATAAGTATGAAAAAACACCACAAGAACATAGGCAAAGTATATAAAACTAGCGGGCATAAAATCAGAAACACCAAAGACGAATGAACAAAAAAAAAAGTTCAACTTCATTAATACTCAAGAAACACATTAAATAAGACATCATTTTCGCCTATCAAAATGGCCAAGATTTTAAAAATTTATAATATCCCATGCTGGCAATGATGCAGGACAACAGACATTTGTATACAATGCTATAGGAAATTGGTACAGCCTTTCAGGTTTAGCAATTTGCAATGTTTCAAAAGCTTTAGAATTTTTCAAACCCTTTGAGACAGCAATGCCACTTCTAGGAACTTACCTAAGGAAATAATCATGGATGTGAGCAGAGATGACACTAGTTCTAATTGTGAAAAAAATGGAAACATTCTAAACGTCTAACAATAGGAGAGCAGTTAAATCATGGTATGCTCAGACAAGGGAATACTATGAAGCTATCCAGTATGATGATATAGACAAAAATGTTCCCACAAATACTAACACAAGTAAAATCACAGATGCTACACAGCTTAAAAACTCGGAAAGTTCTTTATGTTCTAATATAATAGCATGGTATTCATGATATATTAAGTGGAAAAAAGGCAAGGAACACTGTGTACAGTATGCTGCAGTGTGGGGGGAGAGAACACTTACATGTATTTGCTTATGCATGCATAAATCAGCTTTGCAAAAATATGTAAAAAATTATAACACTAAACGTCTCTAAAGAGGAACTTATGTGGTTGGTGGAATAGAAAGGAAATGTTTCACTGACTATATCCTTCTATTCTTTATCTATCTGAATCAATTAAAAATAAAATTTGGGGGGTGGTGCCTCTATCTTAAGGAGTAGGGCGCCTGCCGCCCCATATATCGGAGGTGGCAGGTTCAAACCCGGCCCCGGGCCAAAAACTGCAATAAATAAATAAATAAATAAATAAAATCGGGTTAAAAAGTTTGAAAATTCAAGTGTCAAAACAATTCATATGGTATAGTACCCATTCCGGGCGGGGGGGGGGGCATGGGGAAGGGTGTATTTGAGGAGGGAGACAAGCAGGTGGGCAGAGAGCAAGCAGGAGTAATAGCGCTGCAAGAGGGCAGGCAAGCAGGGAGTGCGTGACAGGAAAAGCAGGCAAAGTGAGAGAAAGAAAGAGTCCAAAGCAGAGACAGACTAACTGATTGGTTATGACCTCTATGTGATGATGGGATTTGGAAAAATTTATTTCCTTTTTGCTTGAGCATACTTTTGCTATTTCCTCAATAGACAAGTGCCCATTCTACAGTAAAATAGTTTATGCAACAAAAATTATTTTCACGTCAAGCTCTTAAGCTATAACGATTTCCATATATGGACTCACCATGTGGACTAGCAAAACTGGCCCCTGGTCCTATTGAGATTCCATGCGAGGATGGGGGAGGAGTTGGAACAAATGACGCTGGTGATGGGGCTCTCAAAGCCCCACTGGGGGAGTTGGCAGCATGCAGATTTCCTAATAAAGGAAAATAATTATAGATGATCTTGCAGGACACATATTATGTCCTGTCTAAGGACCCCAAATTAAAAATTTCCCTACAGACTAATGAAGCAAATAGTAAAGGTCCCAAAGGTAGTGCAAAGAAAAACTGGAAAAATTTCATTATTGAAAGAGAATGCTCAATTCCATGGGTGCAAATTCTAGCTTTCATATTGACTGACTGAAAAAAAAAAATATTCACTCACTCACTACATTCAACAAATAGGCCCAAATGCCAAGTTTATGCAAAACATTGTTCTAGACACTGGGAATACAGTAGTTAACAAGAGAGACAAAAGTTCCTGCCTTCATGGAGTTTATAGTCTAGTAGAATGAGAAAAAAGAAATATATGTCAGGTAGTAATAAATGCTATGAAGAATACAGGGTGACCCAAAGGTTGCCCCTAAAGTTGTTATATGTAGGAAAACTGCATCTAAATGTACCTTTATTTATAAAATCTTCATTATAAAATTTTACAGAATATTTACGCAATATTCTCTATGTGTTGGCCACCTCTTTGTAAACTACAAAGCCCGTAGTTTTAGAAAGAGGTAGCCATACAATTGCTCATTTTCCCTACGTATGGTGACTTCAGGGGTGACCTTTTGGGACACTTTAGAGCAGGGTAAGGGAGTGATATTGTGTAGTGGTGGAGGTGGGCACTGCTCTTTATATATAGCAATCAGAGATGACCTAAGGAAGGGGATACGTGAACCATGACGTGAAGAAAGTGAAGGATAATGCACGAGGATATCCAGGACATTAGATATTCCAGGCAAACAGAGAGCTAGTGCAGAAGCCCCAAAGGTGGAAGAGGCCGGTGTTGCTGGAATAGAGTGAGCAAGTGAGGGTGGGGGGGTGGGAGAGGTTGGAGGGAGAGGAAGTAAGGCCTACATTGCTTGGGGACTTATAGGCTACTCTATGGACTTAGGATTTACTCTGAAGGAATGGAAAGTCAGGACACAACTTGGGGCAGGAGTCACGAACTAACTTCTGTCCCATAAAGATCATTTAGCTGCTGCGGGACAAACAGACTATAGAGCAAGGGCAGGGAACCAATTAAGAGATGGTTCCAATAATCCAGGTGAGAGAGGACTAATGGCTTGGGCAAGGGTTACAGAGGTCAAGGCAGTGAAAAGTAGTTGGATTCTAGGTAAATTCTGAAGGGAGAACTATTTGGTAAGTGACTAATGTGAGCGTGAAAGAAACAGCTCTAAGAACTTCGGTCCAAATAGCAGGAAGGAAGAGAATACCATTTATTGAGCTGGGGTGTCTGTGGGAAGATCAACACTGGTAGGTGAGGAAATCAAGAATTTATTTTGGCTATGCTAAGTCTCAGGCATCTACTAGACATTACGTGAAAATGCTGAATAGCTAGAAAATACCAGACTTTTTAGTTTAAGGGAGAGGTCTAGATTAGAGATAAAAAAACCTGAAAGATGTGAATTTAAAGATAGTACTTAGGGCCAGGCGAGGTGGCTCATGCCTATAATCCTAGCACTCTGGGAGACTGAGGCAGGAGAATCTCTTGAGCTCCTCAGGAGTTCAAGACCAGCCTAAGCAAAAGAGACTATGTCTCTACTAAAAATAGAAAAAATTAGCCAGGTGTTGTGACAGATGCCTGTATTCTCAGGTACTAGGGAGGCCAAGGCAGAAGGATCACCTGAGCCCAGGAGTTTGAGGTTGCTGTGAGCTAGGGTGATGCCACAGCACCCTAAACTGGGCAAAAGAGTGAGACTCTGTCTCCAAAAAGGAAAAAAAAAACTATAACGATAGCATTTAAAGCCACAAAACTAGTTTTAACTTAGGATGATAAAAGGGGAAGATGGCAACTAAAACTATGAAAAAAATGCAACATTTAAATACTTGCTACATTACCATTACCATAACTATCTTCGATATCGGCAGGTTTCAATTTCTTACTACAGCTGTCTCCCCTTTATCCACAGGAACATTCCAGGACCCCCAGTGGATGCCTGAGACCTCAGATCATGCTGAACCCTATATATACACACTATTTTTTCCTATACATATAATAGTTTAGTTTATAAATGAGGCACAGTAAGAGATGAAAAATAATTAGTAATAAAGTAGAACAATTATAAATTATAATAGTAGTTATGTGAACGTGTTTGCTCATGCTCTCTCTCTTAAATATCTTACTGTACTCACCTATCTTTAGAATGCAGTTTACCTTGGGTAACTAAAACCATGTAAAGTGGTAAGGGGGACTACTGTAATATTTGGGATAATTTCATATTTTTATGTTCTATAATACATAAAAAGCAACACCTTATATTCAATAGTATGTTGATTAACCCTAGTTATATTTACTTCTTTAGCTGTATGAGCTGGACAAGTTTTGCTCCATAAAATGGGAATAATAATAGTATCCATACCACAGGTTTATTATGAAGATTAAATAGGTAAAGTGCTTAGAAATAAAACTTGGCACATAGTGAGCGCTATATACCTAATACTATAATTATTTCAAAATAATTATTTTCCCTTTCTACTATGCGAAAACAATCTCAACTCATATCCTAAAAAGATACTCCCCTGGGGTTCTATGTTCCTGTTTCACATCTTCTTCCCTAGGTGCTCCTTCACACTGACTTACTGTTACTCTTAGGGCCTAAGCTTTCCCACCCACTAGGGCTTCACTGAGTCTATCATTTGTGGTCTAGCTATCTCTGATATCCAATTGCCGACTGGGCATATTGAAGTCTTTCAGGACTTGCAAAATCAACAGATTCAAGAGCACTCTCAGTACCCTTCCACCCCATGACATCTGCCCATGCACCACTCTTTTTTGTTGTTGTTGAGACAGAGTTTCAGTATGTCACCCTGGGTAGAGTGCTGCAGCATCACAGCTCACAGCAACCTCAAACTCTTGGGCTTAAGCGATTCTCCTGCCTCAGCCTCCCAAGTAGCTGGGACTACAGTGCCCGCCACAACACCTGGCTATTTTTGTTGTTGTTGTTGCAGTTGTCATTGTTTAGCTGGCCCAGGCCGGGTTTGAACCTGCCAGCCTCAGTGTATGTGGTAGGCGCCACTGTGCTCTGGGCGCTGAGCCCTCATTCACCACTTTTGTCTTTCTCAGCTGTGCAAACAACTCAGACCAACCCCTGCTAAAATCCAACAATGGCTTCCTATTATAAAGGCCAAAACCTCGAACAGAGCCCTGTCTCTTCGTGTGCCAGCCATCTGGGACAGTCTATCATCCCCTAAGACTTCAGCTTCCACACACCCTGCACACACTACCTGAAATATGCTCCTCATCCATGTTCCTGCATCTAGATAACTCTGGCACATCCTTCAAGTCTCACCTTAACCAACATCAAAGGGAGGCAGGCAAGCAAGGCATCTCCAGAAAAGAAATAATTAAACCCCCTTGCCAAATGCTCCTTCAGAAGCCTGAATAACCCTACTTTGTAACACTGCACTTTTCGTGTCCATTACAGACAAAGACTGTTGATCTAGGAATCTAAATGGAAAAAAGCATGCCCCCTCTCCAAAAAGGGGGAAGAGGGGCTCAAGATTTTTAAAATGAAGATCTCTATATATATTTTTTAAAATCCACACTACTGGGCAGTGCCTGTGGCTCAGTGGGTAGGGCGCCGGCCTCATATACTGAGGGTGGCAGGTTCGAACCCAGCCCCAGCCAAACTGCAACAAAAAATAGCCGGTACTCTACCGAGGACAATAAAGTGAGACTCTGTCTCAAAAAAAAAAAAAAACCACACTACTGAAGTAATTGGAAGAGCAATATGAATGTACTCAGGGCGGCATTTGCCAGGATGTGAGTGCCCCAGGTAGTGCTAGATGTCAACTGCCCAGTCTGCGCAACGAGGCAGATTTTAATGGGCTGGTCAAAGAGGAATTTGTCTTATTGGAGGCCCCAGATCAAATACATTATATGAATTATTTCTTTCAATTCTCATATCTCTAAGCAAAAGGTTTTATATTATTCTCATTTTACAAATGGTTAACAAGTAATGTCCCTATACTTTATATCTGCAAATTAACAGGTTCTATTAGTCAATACAAATTTCTCATATATACAAACATACATATATGACTTTTTTTGCATTTTTAAAGGAAAATGTATGCATTGTAAATTCTGCTTTTCTTTTCTTTTTTTAAGAGACAGAGTCTCACTTTATTGCCCTCGGTAGAGTACCATGGTGTCACAGCTCATAGCAACCTCCAAATCCTGTGCTTAGGCGATTCTCTTGCCTCAGCCTCCCAAGTAGCTGGGACTACAAGCACCCGCCACAACACCTGGCTATTTTTTGTTGCAGTTTGGCTGGGGCCGGGTTCGAACCCACCACCCTGGGTATATTGTGCCGTTGCCCTACCCACTGAGCCACGGGCACCACCCGCAAATTCTGCTTCTCAATGTGAAAACTTAAAAGCAAATATATATGTTAGGTTTGTCACTCAAAAATCAGGATTTTTTTATGTTTGTCCTATTTTCTGATAAGCCCAAAAGCCTTCGATAAGTATAAAACCAGTTAATGTTGACTGGACTAAAATGTTTATAGTAAATATATTTTTACTACACACATGCTTTTAAAAATTATTTTCTTATATCTTCCACCCCATACCACATCTTTTACACTAAAACATTTTTAAAAACTCATTATGCTCTGAAAATAATAATGCAGAACAGATTAAGTATGAGACCTCGCCGACAAGAGGTAATCTCTCCAAGAAATGTGATACCCATCTTCCTTGCTAGATAGTAAGTTTGAGAGCAGAATATTTGGCTCACTGCTCAATTTTCAGGACCAAGCAACATTAGGCACAGAGCAAGTACTCAAGAGATACCAATCAATCATTCAGTTTAAAGTTGGCATCTTCAAGCACTTTTATGGGGCTGCCAACAAAGCCATTTTGTGAGGACAAGTAGGCTGTCCACTGTTCAAACTCTTGGGCTTGACGCAGGTGACCATTCACATATGTGAGCTTAACAAACTTTTTTCAGAAAGTAGCTATAGATACTACATAAATAGGTGTAGTTGTGTTCCAATGGAACTTTATTTACAAAACCAGTTGATGGGCAGGATTTGGCCCATAGGCCTTAGTTTGTTAATAGACTAACATAGATCATATCATGACTAGCACCCCTTAAAATTATGCTGGGAGTCTGGCTCTGGGTGACAACACCTCCACTTAATTTAAACCTTTTAAAGTGCCTCTGAACCACAAATACAAATTTCACAACCCTGACATCATGAATGAATGACAACTACCTAGCCAGAGATTAGAAAGGGAATTCTCTCTGGAGCCTGAGGCTAGACGCATAGGGCTTCTCAATGTGTTACCTATGTGTGTATTTGGATTTGAAAATTCAACATAACAAAAGAATAAGTAATAACTTACCTGGAGACTGTGTATGCATCATAGAGGGAGACTGATTAACTGTGCTGTGGTAAGATGTAGGGGGTGAAGTAAGAGGATAAGCGCCTGATGTTCCTGGCTGCTTTGAAAATGGCTAAAAAAGAAAATGATGGTAAATGGCCCAAGTGCAGATAGTGTAAGAATATGGCTCTCCCTAATTATTGCTACAGGGTTAATCTCTACATATGTCATTGATTACCAAATAGAAAACATGAGGTTTAAAAAATACACATTAACAACAAAAGTCTTTAAAAACTCTTTAAAATGTTTTAAAAATAGTAACCTTACAACACCATTGCTTTCTATCCCTCAAGATGTTTTTTGCTCATTTTACCTACCATGTCACTGATTTATCTGTATCATTTACCTACCATCTTAATATTTCTTGGTTATTTTTTCCCCACATTCTAACATCTCTGAAATCAGGTTCTGTCTTTCAATTCTTGGCATGTTAGTTTAACTGGAAGTGTAACCTGACCTCTACTCACCTTTATCTTTAACTCTAGTAAGGAAAAACCAAGGGCAATCTAATTATCTTCCTAGTCTATTTTTTTTTTTTTGAGACAGAGCCTCAAGTTATCGCCCTGGGTAGAGTACTGTGGCATCACAGCTCACAGCAACCTCCAACTCCTGGGCTTAAGTGATTCTCTTGCCTCAACCTCCTAAGTAGTTGGGATTACAGGTGCCCACCACAATGCCCAGCTATTTTGGTTGTAGTTGCTGTTTGGCAGGGCTGGGATGGATTTGAACCCGCCAGCTCTGGTGTATGTGGCTGGCATCTTAGCTGCTTGAGCTACAGGCGCCAAGCCTCCTAGTCAATTTTAAAAATTGAGGTATGACTCACATATAGTACAGAAATTTTTTTTTCTTTTCTGAAATTTTAAATGTATAGTTTGATGAATTTTTTTACATGTACACACCACAGAGATCAAGACACTGAAGAGGTCTCCTTTATACACCATGCAAGGTCTTTAGTGCCTCCCCAAAGGTAAGAACTATTTTGACTTCCATCACTCAAGCTGAGTTTTGCCTCTATCTGTATTTCGTAACAATACTGAATGTACTTTCTATGCAGGAGTGTCCCACCTTTTTTCTCTTTTGCCACCCAAAGGAAGAAAAGCTGTCTTGGGGCACACATTGAATAAATGAACATTAGTATGAAATACACACACATTAGTATAAAAGCTGATTAGCAAAAAAAGGTACATGCATACTTTTCATGATCTCCAATACCACAAATACAGTATAATACTTTATAGAAACATAGGCTGATTTATTAATTCATCCTACTGTTGTTGGATATTTGGGTTGTTCATAATCTTGGGGATAAATAATGTTGCTATGAACATTCTTGTGTTTTCTGATGCATTTCTGTTGTATATACTATACTTAAGACAATTTTTAAGTCACAAGTATGCATAATATTTAGCTTTAGCACTTAAAATATTGCCAAACATGAGTACAAGGTAACTGTACCATTTTATACACCTTCTAATAGTAAATCAAGGCTTTGGCTGCTCCTAATACCAAATGCTGGCAAGAATTACCAATTGTTTTTGTTGTTGTTGTTGAGACAGTCTCACTTTGTCGCCCTGGGTAGAATGCTGTGACGTCATAGCTCACAGCAACCTCAAACTCTTGGGCTCAAGTTATCCTCTTGCCTAAGCCTCCCAAGTAGGTGGGGACTACAGGCACTTGCTATAACATTCGGCTATTTTTTAGAGACTGGGTCTTGTACTAGCTCAGGCTGGTCTCAAACTCGTGAGCCGAAGCAATCCACCCACCTCAGCCTCCTAGAGTGCTGGGATTATAGGCGTGAGCCACTGTGCCTGATCCTACCAGTTTTTTTCTTAAAGCCATTTTTGTGGGTGTGGAGTGTTGTCTGGTGTTGTTTTTAATAAAAAGTCACGTTTATTGCCACAATACTGTTATATACAGAATAGGTCTCCAAATCAACTTTAAAGAGGACTGTTTAAAAGTCCCTAATAATCTGGCCATCTGTACTGACACATATATAAAATTATTTTTCTTTTGAAAAATTAAAAAAAGAAAAAGACCGGGTGTGGAGGCTCATGTGAGCCTATAATCTGAGCACTCTGGGAGGCAGAGGGAGGCAGATTGCTTAAGCTCATGAGTTCGAGATCAGCCTGAGCAAGAGTGAGACACCATCTCTACTAAAAATGAAAAACTGAGGCAAGAGGATTACTTGAGCCCAAGAGTTCGAGGTTGCTGTTAGCTACAATGCCATGGCACTCTACCCAGAATGACAGAGTGAAACTGTCTCAAAACAAACAAACAAACAAACAAAACCCATCTTTGTTCTGAAAACCAGTTTTATTGAGGCACTCAGAGCACAATTTCCCCTAATAACTGTGGTTGCTTCTCCCTACCCAACTGCAACTTTTTCATCTCGTGCTGGGTTAATCTCATTGCACACACATATTTAACTTAAATTATATATATAATACATAGTCCCAGAGTCTATGGGGCCTTGAGGGTTTCTCACCTGCTACCCATCTAGACTTCTCACTGTGGTTTTTGTATTTCTGTGATGCCAATGATATTTAAATATTTCTGCTGTGCTCACTGGCTATTTGGACATCCTTTTTAGTGAAATGCCTTGAATATTTTAACCATTTTTAAAACTGTTGTCTATTTTTTTCTTAGATTTTTCCTGTACTATTTTGAAGAAATTACAGAATTCAGACTCTCTAATTTATAAGCTACAGAATCATATATTCATCTGTATTATCTTATCCAATAATGTATAATGCACCTTTCTTTTTGGAGATATAAGCCATATTACCTTATAATTAAAACTATGATATTATTAAGTTTTTTTATTTTCCTTTCTAATGGACTAGCTTATGGAATAAAACTGTGCATTTTACATACAAGAAGAAAAGTTACCTGTTAACATCAAGTAAAATGTACATGGATCCCTTAATGACATTTTTTCCTCAAAACTGTCTTATCAGGGAGATTAACAGTTTCCAATTAGGAGTACAGAACAAATAGCTAGTAAACAAAAAAGAACTAAAAACAAACTGTTTAATAAAATGCTCAATCTGAAAGCCAAAGCCACTAACTAAAGACATTTAGCCATATGTTTAGCCAATATTCCCGAATGAATATTCTTTTAAAAGAATTCTGACTGGTATTAAATGTCATATTTCTTAATTTATAAACAAAAAGCTTTACTTACAGGTTGGACACAGAGTAAGACAAAGCAGAAAATTCTCAAAGTTTCAACAAGTGGCAAATTATTCTAATTTTTCTATAATATCCTACTTTTCTTTCATCTACCCATTTGTATCCTTCTGCCTTAGCTTGTAACTATCTTCCTAGTTAACAATCTCATGTTTAGTATTAAATGCTAGTGGTACTTAGATCTTTTAGTAAAATCAGATCAGCACTGTAAGCTCTCACTGTGTCTGACTATGATTTTTTTAGTGACCAAAATCATTGTAGAGAATGACTTATTTGGGAAAAAGGAGAGCTTGATGGAACACATTCTCCCTCCATTTCTCCTATAACAATGGCCCTGCTATACCATATGTGATCACTAGCCAGCCCATCTTGGATACTTCTTTCCCCCAAAAGACATAGTTCATCTCTTGCTCCATATCAAGAAAAGACCTGCAATGCAAGGAAGTGGCTTCCTCAAGAAAAAAAAACCTGCTCTGGCATCTGTTTGGCCAAGGCACTTCTCTCCTTATGGTAACCTAACCTTCTCAGAGGGCTGAGACCTCATTTGAGTCAATGTCTATCACAAGAGCCCCGTACCTTGGCTACATAAAGGTATGGGATTTTACTCAACTTCTCTGCATTTTCATGAAGGTCACGAATGAAAACAGTGAGGCAAGAAAACCTAAATAGCTGCCAGGGACAATATACACCTTTTACAAAACCCTCCTCCTGGTAAGAATCCAGTACTTTGTCAAAGATGTAAATACTAGAAAATTGCAGTTACTAAGCAGCCACACCAGAAGCTAGACAATAAAACAAGCACAAGCTAGTTCCAAGCAATGCTATTATTTCATGAAAACTTCTGCGAGAACAGCAGTGTAACAAAATGTAAAGGATGTGCCAAAGAGCCTTGCCTATAAGTTAGATGTTCACACACAACTAAAAATGGAGACACTGAAAAATCTACCACAGAGTCTACAGTCATAATGAGTATACGTATTTCCAGGCTAGGAAGTCACGTGGGACTATTGAAGGTGTAACAGATCACTGGTCAGCCTCTATTTAAGGAGGATCAGTATGAGAATGGTTGGCCTAGTGGACTACTCAACTCTTAGACATGTGAAGGTGGCAGAAGAGAACTGAAAGCTCTTTGAGATTCTATAATGTAGCTTATCCAAATGGTCTGAGGACAAAACTAGATATTTAGTTTACTGTGATCTACTTTAATATTTATCTTTAAAGACCTGGTGAGGATGCTCTTCCAAAGACCTCCTCAGATCCTACAGATACTATTTCCATCCTTGGAATCACATATATATATATATATATGTTTTTGGAAGACAGAGTCCCACTATGTCACCCTTGGTAGAGTTCCATGGCATCACAGCTCACAGCAACTTCAAACTCTTTGGCTTAAACAATTCTCTTGCCTCAGCCTCCCAAGTAGCTGGGATGACAGGCACCCGCCCACAATACCTGGCTGGGTTTTTTTGTTGCAGTTGTCATTGTTGTTTTAGCTGGCCCAGGCTGGGTTTAAACCCACCAACTTCAGTGTATGTGGCTGGTGCTGTAACCAATGTGCTAGGTGCTGAACCGAATCACATTTTAAGTGCATGGGTGATTTCAGTGTCTGAGGTTAAGGCTATTTCCAACACTTCACGTCCCATCACTAGAAGTCTCCTTATCTCCCTCTATAACTACTTTTTCGCAAGGAATATATGGCATCTTGGTCCCAACCAATGACCTCTTTGCCTTTCAACAAAGCCCTGATAGCTATAGAACCTGTGAAGTTACAGAAACGTACACCAGTTAGAATTTCAGAATTACCTGTTGCTGGGTTGGTGGCTGGAGTTGTGATATTAAAGAATCCATCATATCTCCTCCTATAGGAGAAGGGGGATTATCATCCTCATTTACAGATCTTCTTCGAGCATCCTGATTGCTATCAACAAACATATTCAGGAATGTCTATGGATATAAACAGGTAAAACTTAGATTATTTTACCTAATTTTGGTAAAATATTTTTAATCATTGAGAATAGTTAAACAGAAGCAAACATACAAGTATTATGTCCATCCCTGAAGACTATTATTAGGACAACCTAGAAGATATACTGCTAATTTTGAAGGAAGGAACTACAGAAAACAGTTAATAATAAAAACAACATTTAAGTGAAAACAATATCAAATAAGAAGTATTGTGCAAGCAAAAAGTCAAAGAAAGTATACCCTGGTACCTCTTCCCACCAAGTCAAAATATTTTCTCATTAACTTGTGATCCAGAAATAAGGGTGGGGGGATGAAAAGTGGTATATTGGCCATAACTTCAATGACTTGGGAATTTTCCCAGTTAGTGAAAAGAAAGCTCTTACTTTTTAAGCTAGAATATATGTCAGGAAAACTGAATAAGAAACTAAGCCAACCTTTCCCTTTTTATATTATACAATTTAATCTTGAATCCAAGAGTGGGACAGCTCTATGTTACAGAATATGTCATCAAAAATTGAGCAAGGCTACCAGAGGCTGTGTTTCAAATATAGATTCTCTTTCTTTGAACACTCTCCACCTTCCTAGTTTTCAAAAATGTAGATCATAAGCTTATCAGAACCACTAGGAACCAATTAACATTTTGACTGGGCACAACACCTACAGGTATTTAAAGGAGATGTCTGTTTGGTACAAATGACACCTCTAGACATTGTTCAATTCTTAACGGTTGTTACCATCACTACACACCTCAATCAATTGATACGTTTTCTTTCTGAGTGCTCTGCAGTTAACAGGTTAAAGGCACATATTCTGACTTTTAATTGAAGATGGTGGGTTTACAACACACATTTCATCGTCTCCCAATAACCCACTAAAACTACTGAAAAGAAAATTTAAAGCATCAAGTCACAAAGACAAAAAGAATGTAGGGGGAAAAGGCTGCAAAGCAGATAGTTGAGTGGTAAGTGAAACATCCAAGGTAAGAAAGTTGTATTCAGAGTAAGACCTGGGGAAAGCCAAAAAGCAAAGCTATTTCCATCTAGACCCCGGAGACACCAGGGAACTGGTGGCACCAGATACTGCTGGAAATGGGAGTGAAAGTGGAAGTAAAAACAGAAGGACTGGGTGAAAGTCTTTTCTTTTTTGAGACAGAGTCTCACTTTGTCGCCCACAGTAGAGTGTGTGGCATCACAGCTCACAGCAACCTCCAACTCCTGGGCTTAAGTGATTCTCTTGCCTCAGCCTCCCAAGTAGCTGGGACTACAGGTGCCTGCCACAACGCCTGGCTATTTTTTGTTGCAGTTTGGCTGGGGCCAGGTTTGAACCTGCCACCCTCAGTATATGGGACTGGTGCCCTACCCACTGAGACACAGGCACCACCCAGGGTGAAAGTCTCTTTAAGAGACACTTAAATCCACCCAGATCCTCTGTCATTCTTATTGAGCTCAGTTGATCTCTTCTACCCTAGAGGATCATCTCTGACTTGGAAGACTCCAGATTGACTGAGATGAGACTATATTAAAAATGGAGATTAGGTGGCACCTATAGCTCAATGGGTAGGGCACCAGCAACACATACCCAGGCTGGTGGTTTTAAACCCAGCCTGGGCCAGCTAAAACAACAACAACTGCAACAACAACAAAAAATAGCAGGGCTATGTGACAGGGGCCTGTAGTCCCAGCCACTTGGGAGGCTAAGGCAAGAGACTCGCTTAAGCCCAAGAATTTGAGATTGCTGTGAGCTATGATGCCATAGCACTCTACCAAGGGCAACAACTTGAGACTATTTCTCAAAAAGAAAAAAAAATGGAGATTAAAGTGTACATATTAAAAATGACAAAATTTAGTTTTCTCATTTGAGATCTCCAAAACTGGGAGTCAGATGCATACCATCTATGCAGAAGATATGGATACTCCTGATATTCATATCAGCCCAACAAAAAGACCTAAAGCTATTGACATTAGGAGTTGCCCAAGCAGATCATCCTGCAATGAAGACCTTGATCTTTAACTATTACCTTTAATAGTTAAAGAACAGAGAGTTAAGAATCATGTAATATTTGAGAAAAGATAGTAACATGAAAGAAATCAACCACTCCCCAAAGCAAGGTAGATAAAATGGAGATTATATAGGAAGAAAAGAGGTAAGAGAAGCTAATGTAGTCATGTAAAAACAAAATGTCACAAAATGAACATTTAGAAACAAAAAAGAGCTCTTGGAAATTTTTTTTAAAATGGCAAAAAGAGAAATCTTGGCAGAAATGAAAAATATAAGGATTTGAAAGGGAAAATGAGGTGTCTTCCAGGAACAAAGAGACAAAAACCAGAAGACATGAGAAAATTAGAGGACAAGTCCAGGATACCCAACATCAGAATAGTAGGAGTATGTTAAAGAGCTAACAGAGAAAACAAAGAATCAAGAAATAATGCAAGGAAAATTCCCAGAGCAAAAGGAAGTTTTCAGACTGAAAGAGCTCACCCAAATCACATAAGGTTCAAGAATCTTGAACCACTTGAGCATTAAACACCTCAACAATTACTATGGAATTGAGAAGACAATGAAGCAATGCCTTTGAAAAAAAATTTTTTTTTCAAGAGACAGAGTCTCACTTTATCGCCCTCGGTAGAGTGCCGTGGTGTCACAGCTCACAGCAACCTCCAACTCCTGGGCTTAGGTGATTCTCTTGCCTCAGCCTCCCAAGTAGCTGGGACTACAGGTGCCCGCCACAATGCCTGGCTATTTTTTGTTGCAGTTTGGCCAGGGCTGGGTTTGAACCCGCTACCCTCAGTATATGGGGCTGGCACCCTACCCACTGAGCCACAGGCACTGCCTGCCTTTGAAATTTTTACAGAAAAAGATTGCAACCAAGAATTCTACACGTAGCCACTTTTAATTAGATGAGAGTAAACTAAAGGTGCTTTCAGATAATGCAAGGTCGCAAACTAGCCTCCCATTTTCCTTCTCCAAAGAAGCTACTGTAGGAAGTATTCCACTAAAACAATGAAATAAAACAAGAAAAAAACAAGGGTTCTAGGCCACAGGGCATATAATACAAGAGAGAATTAAAGGAATCTCCTCTTCATTCTTTTGCAAACTCTTAAGTCAAAACTGTGCAAAAGGCCTGAAGCGCTACCATTCCAAATTAGATCATGTCAGAGGACCATCAAAAAAATGTCTTTAGTGGCGCCTGTGGCTCAAGGAGTAGGGCACCGGCCCCATATACTGGAGGTGGCGGGTTCAAACCCAGCCCTGGCCAAAAAAACTACAACAAACAAAAGAATCTGCTGCTCTTTTGGGAGGTGCCTGTGGCTCAAAGGAGTAGGGCGCTGGCCCCATATGCTGGAGGGAGTGGGTTCAAACCCAGCCCCAGCCAAAAATTGCAAAAAAAAATAAACAACAACAAAAAAAGATATCTTTAATTTTTTTCAAGATGAAACCAATAAGGTATCTGAATATCTGAAGGTACTAACAGGAGAATTATGTAACTGGGAGAGTTTAAGGCTAAATGAGTGAGGAAGCTAAGCAAACAAAGCAAAAACTACACATACACATATAAACAAGAGCCAACTGTTAATTCCCAAGAAAATAAAATGTTGAACAAAAAGGAAAAGTAATCATAGTAAATTTAGAGCAGTCCCTACATATTCATAATGCAAACACTGAAAAATGATCTATTCAAAATTGCTACGTATGTTATAAAGATAGGAGGAAAGAAGAATGTGTTTATGTACTGGGAATGGCCTGGAAGGAGGAAGGTGTACACAAAAAAGAATTAAATTCTCATCTTCCACTATGAGAATCAGATAATGCCCTCAACCAAAAGGTTAACAGGGAGCAATGTAAGCATAATATCTAGAGATAAGGATATAAATACCAAGAGAATCAGCAATATTAAGAGTTGAAAACATGAACATCTGGGGAACAGGAAAATGGCAAGAGTAGGTTGGAAGACAACAGAAGACTATTTTTCAAAACAAGCCTTTTGGAACTATTTGACTCTAAATTATAAACACACATAACTCAGCTATCACACCAGAATCCCCAAGGGTTATGGCCCAGGACCTTACATTTTAAAATAGCATCACAGTTGAACTGATGGATGAACCTTCTGATAATCAATAATAGAGACTACTTTTAAGATACTTCAAGTTCCAAATAGCAAAGATGACTCTTTTTAGTATCTTCACCTTACTCATCACAGAGTAAGGAAACAAAAGAAAGGACTTTTAACCATCTCGTATACATAGACATAGCACTTTATCAGAACTTCTAGCTCCCTCAGAATGAGGTTGCAGAGATGATGAATTGACATCGCTACTTATTAAAGTTAAGTAAAGTCTACTACCTTTAGTCCTGGTGCAGGATAAAAACCTTCAACTAATTTGCTGTTATCGAAAAGACTATAGGCACCATCCCGTATTGCCACAACGCCACGACTTCGGCAGTATATATCAATGCAATACATGTTCCTAAAGGCCAGTCTGATGTGGGTAGATGACTGTGGCAGAATGGAGAAGCACTGGTAGGCAGTGTTGGTTCTCTGGGTCAAGCCCAGCATCGGCACAGTGGGGAGTTTGTTGATGGCATTTAATGGAGCCTGGGTATCAAATAGTACCTACAAGAAACAAAAACAATGAAAGCAGTCAGTTTCTGTACAAATGCTAAAACCTCAAAATTTTTAATGTATAAATGTCACATATGAGACAATGTCTTTCTGCATATTCCATAAAACATTTACTTGAAGAGAATGCAAACTACATCACTATGTCCACATTAAATCAAAGAAAATTCCCCCCAAATTGTCCAAGATATAAAAGATAAAGTCACTGGGCTTAGTCATTAAAGACAAGTTTGCATGATTTTTTGGAGGAGTTTTGCATGAAACACTAACTCTTGTTTTTAGACAGAAAATAAATTTAATTACCTGTAATAACTGAACCACATTTGGTGTTTTGTTGAACATTTCTTGAAGTTGATGAAGAATGGTGTTGTGACAATTACTGCAACCTGAGTTTGGGCCAACAGTTCCCAAGGAAATGTGAAATTTCTGATGGATGGAATTCCATTGGATACTAATCTAAATCAAAGAGATTACATGTTTCAGAAACTTAGAAAGTGAACAGATACAAACAGAAGAAAAAATGTTAAAAGGCAAAATGCCAAATATCTAAAAGAGGGGTTTTATTTTGTAAAAACAAGTAATAAAACTAGATTCAAACTCCAGGTGTGCTGTTAACATGAATCAGTATACTGCTTCAGCATGTCAGCCCTATTCTATTAAATAAAATAGAAAGAGAAGGCATTAAAGAAAGTTTCAAATAACTTTATTTGAAAATTATCATCAGTGTTTCTTATTTTTCATTTTTCTCCTGAACTGAAGAGTCACACTTTTGATACATCAACTAAGGAGTAATGTCATAAAGAGGAAATAAGCTACCCGCAACACAGATGCATTTGCTATTAGATTTTAAAACATTGAAGCAATTTCTGATATTACTGGATGTGAAAGGGTCCAGAGAGAAGCCAGCTGGCTCCATTTTTATACCAAATTTCTAGGACTTTACGTATGGGGTGGGGAAAAAAATAAGCAACTGTAGATTACAGGAAATACATTCAAGATTAAGATAAGATCAAACAATGTTAACATTCATATGCCCAAAAGCAAAAATATACCATACTGTTCATAACCACTTATACATAAACTTCCTTGTAATAACCCTTCTGCCAAGCAGTTTTGGAATCAGTGAAGAAAAAAGTACAAGCATCCAAAGTACATTCCCTTGTCCAAAAATCTTCAAGATCATATACCCCACTAGAGAGTACTATTTTTGGTTTCAACTTTAAAAAGTATTATAGTATACTATATTTATATCAGCAAAGCATTTAAAAATAACCACGTGATCCCTGATTTCAACTTGAGCCTTTACTTATTTTGAGGTAGTTTTCATGTTTTTCAAAGTCTTGATTTTTTTTTTTTTTTTTTGAGACAGGATCTCATTCTGTTGCCTGAGCTAGAGTGCAGGGGTGTCAGCCTAGCTCACTGTGACCTCTAACGCCCAGGCTCAAGCAATCCTCCTGCCTCAGCCTCCCCAGTAGCTGGGACTACAGGAAGGCACTACCATGACTAGCTAATTTTTCTATTTTTTAGTAAAGACAGAGTCTTACTATGTTGCTCAGGCTGGTCCTGAACTCCCAGCCTCAAGTGATCCTCCTGCCTCGGCTTCCCAAAGTGCTAAGATTACAGGCATGAGCCACTGTTCCCTGGCCTGAATTCCTGATATTTAGAAGATTTATATAAGAAGAACTTGGGCTCAGTGCCTGTGGCTCAATCGGCTAAGGCGCCAGCCACCTACACCTAAGGTGGCAGGTTTGAATCCCTAGCCTGGGCCCGCCAAACAACAATGATAGCTGCAACCAAAAAATGGCCGGGCGTTGTGGCGGGTGCCTGTGGTCCCAGCTACTTGGGAGGCAGAGGCAGGAGACTTGCTTGAGCCCAGGAGTTGGAGGTTGCTATGAGCTGTGATGCCATGGCACTCTACCCAGGGGGACAGCTTGAGGCTCCGTTTCAAAAAAAAAAAAAAGCATTCAGAGTCCATATTTAAAATACAAAAATAAAAATTAGTGTGGTGGCTCATGCCTATAATCTCAGCACTTGGGAGGCCAAGACAGGTGGATTGCCTGAGCTCACAGGTTTGAGACCAGACTGAACCAAGTGAGACCTTGTCTAAAATTAGCTGAGTGTTGTGGGTGTTGTGAGAATCGCTTGAACTCAAGTGACTGCGGTTGCTGTGAGCTATGACTTCTGGGCACTCTACTGAGGGTGACAAAGTGAGACTTTGTCTCAAAAAAAAAAGGAATAGTTAACAGAGCAATGCCTCATTGCTAAAAAATAAATAAATAAAAGAAAAATTAATTAGTTAACGGGGAAAGAGGGACCCTGTACTTTACAACAGAATGAAGGGCTGGGAATGCTGGGTCACACCTATTATCCTCAGACTCTGAGAGGCCAACGTGGAAGGATTGCTTGAGCTCTGGAGTTTGAGACTAGCCTGAGGAAGAACAGGATCCCATCTACTAAAGCAGTGGTTCTCAACTTTCCTAATGCCACAATGTATTTTCTTTTTCTTTTTAGAGACAGAGTTTCACTTTGTTGCCCTCGGTAGAGTGCCTTGGTGTCACAGCTCACAGCAACCTCCAGCTCTTGGGCTTAGGCGATTCTCTTGCCTCAGCCTCCTGAGTAGCTGGGAATACAGGTGCCTGCCACAATGCCTGGCTTTTTGTTGTTGTTTTAGTTTTGGCTGGGATCGGGTTCAAACCCGCCACCCTTGGTATATGGGACTGGTGCCCTACTCCCTGAGCCACAGGTGCTGCCTGCCGCAATGTATTTTCATTGTTAAAAAGGGGTCGCGACCCACAGGTTGAGAACTGCTGTACTAAAGATACAAAAATTAGCCAGGCATGGTGGTAGGCACCTGTAGTGTCAACTACTCAGGAGGCTGAAGCAGATGGATAGCTTAAGTCCAGGAGTTTATGGTTGCTGTGAGCTAGAATGACATCACTGCACTCTAGGTAGGCAGTAGCGAGACTGCATCTTAAAAAAAGAAAAAAGAAGTCCAGGCCCAGTGCCTGTGGCACAGTGGTTATGGTGCCAGCCACATACACCGAAGGTGGCAGGTTTGAACCCAGCCCAGGCCAGCTAACCAACAATGATAACTGCAACAAAAAATAGCTGGGCGTGTGGTGGGCACCTGTAGTCCTAGCTACTCGGGAGGCTGAGGCAAGAGAATTGCCTAAGCCCAAGACTGGAGGTTGCTATGAGCTGTGACACCATAGCATTCTACCAAGGGCAACATAGTGAGACTCTGTCTCAAAAAAAAGGAAGTCTAAAAAAAAAAAAGTCCAGTTAAATAAACTAAGGCACAACCACACTCTGGAATATACTACAGGTAATAAAGAGAATAAGGCACACTATCAAGAGAGATGCAGTAGTGAATCCCAGTTATGCAGGAAGCTGAGGCAAGAGGATTGTTTCAGCACAGGAGTTTAAGTCCAGTCTGGGCAACATAGCAAGATCCTGGGGAAAAAAGAAGCAACAACAACAACAGAGAAAGAAATGTAATGGTGGTGGGTGGCACCTGTGGCTCAAAGGAGTAAGGCACCCATCGCATAGGCCACAGGTTGCAGGTTCAAACCCAGCCCCGGCCAAAAACTGCCCAAACCCAAAACAAAACAAAAAAAATGTAATGGTGAATGGTGAGTAATCATGTTTCACCCATAAGCCTGACAAAAATCTACATATTAGAAAATACTGTGTGTTGTAACGGCTCTGGGGAAATAGGCACTTTAGCTGACAACTGAGGCCACCAGATTTCCTTAGCCCCTTTAGAGCATAATTTTACAATAATATACTTATCGAAATTTCAAATGCACCTTTCCTTTTACCAATGAGGATCTATTTTCTCTAGACAGTGGCCTCTCAGGGGCCAAATGGCTTAGGACAAGATGATTCACTGTTCTATGTCACAAGAGGAAATGACTGGGAAAGAAATGTCTTTTGGTAGATGAATGCTTAAAGTACAGATTGTCAACCTTTCTTGGTGCCGTGGACCCTTCTGGCAGCCTGGCAGCTGTAGATCCCTTCCTAGGGAAATGTTTATAAATGTATAAAGGAAAATGCATTGGATTATAAGGATACTAACCAAGCTGACATACAGGGATCAAAATATTTTCAAAGCAAATTTATGAGGACTATCACTGCATCTTTGTTACAAGCTCCAATAATTAAGTTTGCAAACCTGTCCTAGAAAAAGTGCTATGAATATCATTGCTGAATATCAATCATTACAGTCACCTTCAAAATACTCTCCTTAGGAAGCTATGCAGTGACGCCAGCACCTAGTCCACCCTTTAAAGCAATTTTGGAACTTTTTTTCTGGAATGTCATTGTGGGTGAAAGCTGGAGTAGCCTGGTATTCCCCTGAAATCTCAAGGGAGCTATAGCCCCAAGTTTTAGGCACTGCAAGGCATGCCTATGGTGGTGAAGGGGGATTGGAATGTCCAGCAGAGTAGATGAGAAAATAGTCTGGGAAATGTCTACAGAGGGATCAACAGCTTAGAGACAGAATATAAATAAAACTAGGAAGTAAGTGATGCTCTCCCCCAAAGATACCCTGCAGCTGCAGGTACCATAACCCTTAGACTATAACTTTCCTTCATTAAATTCTCTCTAAAGGTGAGCAAAGTGGCTCATGCCTGTAATCTGCTGAGGTAGGCAGATTGCTTGAGCTCAGGAGTTGGAGACCAGCCTGAGCAAGAGTGAGACCCTGTCTCTAAAAATAGTTGAGCACTGTTGCGGGCGCCTATAGTGCCAGCTACTCTGGAGGCTGAGGCAAGAGAATCACTTGAACCCGTGAGTTTGAGGTTGCTGTGAACTGTGAGGCCACGGCACTCAACCCCTGAGTGAGACTCTGAGTCTTAGGCAACTGAGACTCTGTCTCAAAAATAAATAAATAAATAAATAATATAGATAAATAAATTCTCTCTCAAGTATTCTTTGATCTGTAGCTTAGTACTCCCCTGTCCTTCAGCCTGTTATCTTTCTTCCTTGAACAAAGAACTGCCTGTTTAATTAGAACATGAAACTGTTACCTTTTTACTTTTTGCCTTGTGTATACATGCCCCCAATTTTCTAATAAATACCTTTGGATACTAGGCTTGAGACGGGGACTGTTAGCCTCTAAAGGAGCTGATATAGTGTCGTCTCTCATGGATCAGAACACTACTGTGTATGTGTGTGT
>CAUYQV010034475.1:0-76399 GCA_963574575.1 Galagoides demidoff | reverse complement strand
TTGTATAAGAGCATACTAAGGTTCTTTCTGACCTCCAAAGTATATAGTTTTTCTTCCCTTTGACCCTTGTATGTCATTTGTGTGTTGTATTTAATTGTATTGCTTGCCTAAGGAAGCTGCTTTTTTTTTTTTTTTTTTTTTGCAATTTGAACCCACCACCTCTGGCATATGGGGCCGGCACCCTACTCCTTTGAGCCACAGGCACCGCCCTACTCAGGCTAATCTTAAACTCCTGAGCTCAAGCAGTCCTCCCGCCTCAGCTTCCCAAAGTAGTAGGATTACAGGCATGAGCCACTGCATGTGGCTAGTTGTCTTCCTTTATAGTGACCTCTGTATTATTTCTAGTCTTTGTCCTACCAGACAATACCTAGTACTGTCCTACCACTATTTTCCACTTAGGCTGTATCTTTTCACCTTCAGTAAATAAGCCTTTACCCTGTAATGTCTGCAACTAACTCTCAGATGGTTCAAGAAGGAAAAAAAGAAGTACCTTATTAAAGAAGAAGAATAATAATGCAGATGGGACAAAATGATAAAAGTTGGTGAATGTAAATGGTGAAAGACCCTCAACTTTCTTATTTCTACTTTCTCTATATATTTTTTCTGTTTCACTTAATTTTTTTAAATAGATAAAAATTAGCATGGTTCAAATCCCCAAATTTTTGAAGTTATTCAATGAAAAGTTTCCATTCTACTCAGTTCCTCCAGTGACTAATCTCCTCTTCCTACTCTGAAATAAGTTGTCACTGTTATTAATTTCCTGTATGTCCTTCCATAGATTGTTTTTATGCATAGACATTTTTTCATACTGAAATTGAAACAAATACATTTTTCTCCCCTTTTCACTAAGATGGTAGAATTTTGCTTTTTTTTTTTTGAGACCGTCTCAAGCTATTGCCTTGGGTAGAATGCTGTGGCCTCATAGATCACAGCAACCTCCAACTCTTGGTCTTAAGTTATTCTCGGCTCAGCACCTGTGGCTCAAGTGGCTAAGGCGCCAGCCACATACACCTAAGGTGGCGGGTTCAAATCCAGCCCAGACCCACCAAAACAATGATGACGGCTGCAACCAAAACATAGCGGGGCATTGTGGTGAGCACCTGTGGTCCTAGCTACTTGGGAGGCTGAGGCAGGAGACTCGCTTGAGCCCAGGAGTTGGAGGTTGCTGTGAGCTGTGATGCTATGGTACTCTACCCAGGGGAACAGCTTAAGGCTCTGTCTCAAAAAAAAAAAAAAAAAAGTTACTCTCTTGCCTCAGCCTCCCAAGTAGCTGGGACTATAGGTACCTGCCACAATACCTAGCTATTTTTTTGTTGCAGTTGTCATTGTTGTTTTAGCAGGCCCAGGCTGGGTTTGAACCTGCCAGCCTCTGTGTATGTGCCGGCACCCTACCCACTTAGCTACAGGTGCTGTCTTTTTTTTTGTTTTGGAGATAGAGTCTCCCTATGTTGCCCTCAGTAGAGTGCCATGGTGTCTCAGCTCACAGCAGCCTCCAACTCTTGGGCTTAAGTGATTCTCTTGCCTCAGCCTCCTAAGTAGCTGGGACTACAGGCACCTACCACAATGCCTGGCTATCTTTCTGTTGTAGCTGTCGTTGTTTGGGAGGCCCGGGCTGGGTTCAAACCTGCCAGCCCTCGTGTTTGTGGCTGCACTGAGCTACGGACACTGAACCAAATTTTGCATTTTTAATTTCTTAACAGCTACTTAATATTAAAATGGGATGGATGTGCCACATCCCATTTTAGTTTTAGTTTTCTGCTGATACTTGTCTTCAGTATTTTATTACACAAATAATGTGGCAATAAATAGTGTGTGTGAGTATGTCTGTAGCATATGTGGAACGACTAGGTCAAAGGTTTGATAGATATTGTGAAATTGCCTTCTGTACAGGCTTGGATTAATTCACACTCCACCAGAAATGTGTGATACTCATTTTGTGAACATAGTGTTATATCAAACTGATTGGGCAATCTGATGGGTAAGAAGTTATATCTCAATATTGTTTAAATTTGCTTTTCCCAGCTTGGCACCCATAGCTCAGTGGTTAGGGCTCCAGCCACATGCACCAGGGCTGGTGAGTTTGAACCCAACCCAGGCCTGCTAAACAACAATGACAACAACAATTAAAAAAAAAAAAAATAGTTGGGCACTATGGCAGAAGCCTGTAGTTCCAGCTACTTGGGAGGTTGAGGCAAAAGAATAACTTAAGCCCAGGAGTTTAAGGTTGCTGTGAGCTATGATGCCACGGCACTCTACCAAGGGTGACATAATAAGACTCTGTCTCAAAAAAATAAAAAAACAAATAAATTTGCTTTTCCCTAATTGTAAGGTGGAGCATTCTTTAACAGTTTTTTAAGTACTTTATGTCTTAGGTCCACCTTATACTCTAATGCCATATTATAGTCATGAGGAAACTCTTAAGTTATTATGTTTGTTTCATTTAAATAGTTTTAGATTGCTTAATTGCTTAATGAAGGTACTGTTTGCAAACATTAGAAACTAGTTAACATTTGTGATCCCGTTGTAGTTTCAGATGTTGAGCCTGGAAATGAGTACAGAAATTTTAATCTAAAGCAGGAAGTTTCTGAAGAATTGGAACCATATGGGAATACATCTAACAGGTTTGAAAATGACATACCCCAGTCTGCTAAGTGTAGAGAAACTCATGAACCTGAGGAAAGAATAGAAGAGTCTTCTGGATACTCCAGGGAAGATAAAGCACCTACATGTGCTGAAAATGGAGCATGTCTGACTGAGAACACAGACCATGCTGAACAGCAGAGAATCTGTCCAGGAGAAAAATCTTATGAATGTGATGACTGTGGAAAAGTGTTTAGTCAACACTCACGCCTCATAGAACATCAGAGGATCCATACGGGAGATAGGCCTTACAAATGTGAAGAATGTGGAAAAGCTTTCCGTGGAAGAACTGTGCTTATTCGACACAAAATAATACATACTGGGGAAAAACCATATAAATGTAATGAGTGTGGCAAAGCTTTTGGCCGCTGGTCAGCTCTTAATCAACATCAGAGACTTCATACCGGAGAAAAACACTACCACTGTAATGAATGTGGCAAAGCCTTTAGTCAGAAAGCAGGCCTCTTTCACCATCTCAAGATCCACACGAGAGACAAACCTTACCAGTGTACACAGTGTAATAAAAGTTTTAGTCGGCGTTCTATACTTACTCAACATCAGGGAGTTCATACTGGTGCCAAGCCCTATGAGTGCAGTGAGTGTGGAAAAGCCTTTGTTTATAACTCATCCCTTGTTTCCCATCAGGAAATCCACCACAAAGAAAAGTGCTATCAGTGTAAGGAATGCGGGAAATCCTTCAGTCAGAGTGGCCTTATTCAGCATCAGAGAATTCATACTGGAGAAAAACCCTACAAATGTGATGTGTGTGAAAAAGCCTTTATTCAAAGGACAAGTCTTACAGAACATCAGCGAATTCACACTGGAGAGAGGCCCTATAAATGTGATAAGTGTGGGAAGGCTTTTACTCAAAGATCAGTTCTCACAGAACATCAGAGAATCCACACTGGAGAGAGGCCCTACAAATGTGATGAGTGTGGAAATGCTTTCCGAGGAATCACCAGCCTCATTCAGCATCAGAGAATCCACACTGGGGAGAAACCTTACCAATGTGATGAGTGTGGAAAAGCCTTCAGACAGAGGTCAGATCTTAGTAAACACCAGAGAATCCATAAGAGAAGTGGTCCCTAAATATGTAAAGAATGTGGGGAATCATTCAGGCAGAATTCAGCTCTTATTCAACATCGGTTTATCCACAAAGGAGAAAAATCTGTTTCTGTGTGATGACTACAGGGAAGCTATATCACAGACTGCAGGCTGGTGAGAAATATTAGCTTTATAGTGAACTTCAGTCACTATTGCTGTAAAGAAACCTCACATATTTAGTAAGATCCCACTGTGTGCTGCCCATTGTATTAGGTGTTGTAGAGAACAAGTAGATAACACCAGCTTTTTGTCTTAAATAAGTTTACAGCCTAATTTGGGATAGGTAAGATCCTCATATTTAGTTAAATAACACGTGAGAGTAGGATTGATTAGCAACATGATGTAGAATTAAAATGGCTCGGTAGAAAATAAGGCTATAAATTTTAAGAACAGTTTGCTTTTGTCTAGTGTGGACAGGAAGCACTTTTATTGAAAAGTGTTTGATGAGCAGATTTGAAAGGCAAAATGGAGAAAACATTTAGGTAGAGGAAATATAAGCAGAGGTAAGAGTGCCAGTGGCTTGGAAGCATCAGTGATAAGACCTAAAGTAAAGGGTTTACTTATACTGGGCAATTGATGGCATTAAGTTGGAAGCAGCTTGGGGATAGACTGGGAGGACTAGAATGTCAATTTCATCTAATAATTTATAGCATTTTGACACTTACCAAGCACTTTTTCCTTTTAATTCCTAGAATACCACTATAAATCAAAATTATCCTCCATTTTAAAAATGAGGATACTCTTGCTTATGGAGTTAGATAGATCTATAATACCACACAAAGGAAAAGACCAGCAACTTAAGTGCTAGGTCTGTAAGTTTCTAGTCCTCTCCATTGTATTAATGATTCCCCAACTTTGATGAACATCAAAACCACCTGTGGGGCTTAACATGCCTGAGTCCCACTCACAGACATTCTGCTTCATTAGGCCTAGGATGGGAGGTGAGACTCTTCAGTATTATAGCACCACAGTCACCTGGTTTATTTGAGAAACATTGAGTTGCATCATAGCTAACCTCATGGTTACCTATGAAGTGGAGAAGCCTGAACACTGTCCTGTAAACAAAGGGCCACTGCAGATTTTTAGCACAAAGAAATCCCTACAGGGATATGCTACTAGGTCTTTAAGGTAAACAAGGAATTAAACCACGATCATTCCTAAAATTTAGAGTTTTAAGGGGGCCTTTTGTATCCCTTCAAATTTAAGTATTTTTAAAAATAAGACACATACATTCTAAGGCAGTGGTTCTCAACCTTCCTATTGCCACGACCCTTTACTACAGTTCCTCGTGTTGTGGTGACCCCCAACCATAAAATATTTTTGTCACTACTTCATAACTATAATTTTGCTACTGTTATGAATCGTAATGTAAATATCTGATATACAGGATGTATTTTCATTGTTACAAAGCGGTCATGACCCATAGGTTGAAAACCGCTATTCTGAGGCTTCTCAGTGTCTTCTGAGTGCAAGGCCTTGTGTGTTTGTTTATTTAGGTGCTCTTCTCTGTTTTGACTTCCCTTTGTCTCCTAGCTCTTATTATGATTATATTCTAAATTTTCTAATAATTGCTCTTGAGAACAGATATATAGTTGTTTTTAATTTAAGGAGTGGTACTATATACCTTCTTAAGTACATTAAAAGTCCAAAAATTACAGATTCTATCCCTTGGGCTTCTTAAAAAAAATCAACCAACAACTGGTTCACTTTTATTGCTGAGTTAAAAATTCTACTTTAGATGAGAGCTTATGATAATTATTTTAGTGGACAATACACAAGCCACATAGAAGTACATACAGCTCCTGATGTGTCTGTCTTTTTATACGGCAATCAGACTCTACTAAGATGTCCTATTATTTCTTTCCTTTTTACCTTGCCACAACAAACTCCACACCACAATTTCTGGGACTGTCTTCTCACCCCACCCCAGCACAACTCCAGTCCCTCTTGTTCCCTCACTTCAAGCAGTCAGTGGGTTTTGAAGTAGTGAGACATAACAAAAGAGTGAGAGAAGAAAGAAAAGAAAGATTGTCTCCATTCTTTAGAAATATAATTAGGCTCAAAGGAGTAGGGTGCCGGCCCTATACGCCAGAGGTGGCAGGTTCAAACCCAGCCTTGGCCAAAAATTGCAAAAAAAAAAAAAAAAAGAAATATAATTAGGAGTATGACCCAGCCCTGTGTCTTTGTCCCATCTTCTTCTCCCTACTATAATATATTCTCCCCCTAATTTTCCTGGTGTCCCTATTAACTTGCCCCTGTATTCATGACTTCTCTTCTCTATACAAAATATTACCACAGAGTTGAAACTGGGAGAGTACTTAGTCCTATAGAAATACATGTATTTCTGGCTTTCTAAGTTGTAAGTGTGAACACATTTTCCCACAGAAATGAAAATGGTAAAGTACCGTAATTTAGGCATATTATATTTCAACTTATTTTTTGGGATTGGAACTTATATGACTTTCTAGATGGAAAAACATTCTCAAGTTTACAACAGAGAGAAGCAAGTGAACAGTTGAAAAATAACTTATTTATAAAATTGAGGACTGCTTATTTAAGGATTTCTCATAACACCAACCTTGTAGTTGCACAAATAAGGCACTGTGGCTACTAGGATTAGAAATCTGGTTTTTTATCTCCAAGAAACAACAGGGATCCCAAATCTATACCTGAGAGCTCTGCAGCTATAAGAGGTCTATTAGCTAACCTTATTTGCTTCCCATTTCTCATTCTTGTGCAAACTTTTGTTGTTGGAGGAGACTACTTAGAAATGAGAACCTTTATGGGAATACCTTCCTTACTAGACATATCAATTATTCCTTATCTAGTCTGATTTTATAGACTTGTTATCCAAATTGTTATTCAGACTTTTTATCTGAAATTGCATAGTAATTTCAGAGCTTCTCTCTTTAATCTGACTGCTCACTGGAATGCAATCTGTTTTTTAAAACTTGCTTTCTATTCCTTGATGCCTTTACTTGGGGTCTTCCTAGTTTATTTTCTACTTAACATGTTCTTTCATTGCACATGTTCCTCAATTTGCCTTTCTGCACATTAACTCTCTTATGTAACAAATCGTACAAAGGGACCATGAACAAAGACCAAGAACCATGGAATATGCCTAGTACATAAAAGGACACAGTTCATACTTGTTTAAAAATAAATGTGGGTGTTTTATTCTTGTTGTTTCTTGTGCTTAAATACAGTTGTAATACCAAAAAAAGGTGGGATGGCATGGAATCTCCAGGTACACATTGGAGAGAATCAAACTAGTTATCTAGAATAAGGTATAGTAGACTAAGGTTACTACTTGGAAACAAATTGCCAATGCAGGGAAATTGAGGCTTTGAAAGGCAAATAGAGGACATGGGAGATGTTAGGTATGGAATAGGAGTGCTACGTTGAGAAGTGCAGTGAGCAGAGAATGCTTTGTGATGAGGTCAAGAGCACATGTTTATAGGTAAAATATATGTAACAACTAGGAAATCAGGAATCTTTGAAGCATCTTATCAATGTGGATTTTTAAATATCAACAATAACAGGAGGCAAAATGGAAAGGATAATTGTGAAAGTGAAGCAGGTCCAAGGTAAAAGTAATGATAGTCAATAGCAGCAACGCAACAGCCAAGCAGAAGTATCTGGTATGAACTCAAATGAATTAGTCATAAAACAGCAGCTTACAAATTAAGGATAAGAGTAAGATTGCCTGGCTTCTCTTTTCTAATTGATTCAAGGTAAACAAAACACTGAGTGTTTAAGACAAAAAGCACGGAGGCTGGGGGATAGCCACGTTTCTAAAGTAATGAAAAGTGAAGTGAGCTGTAAATGAAAAAGCAACCCAACAAATGGATTCTAGAGAGTACAGTGGGAAGGGACTGCAGAGGGAAGAGACATGGATCTGTTCCCCCAAAAATAAATTGTATGAAGAGATTGCAGAATTCAAGGTCTGAGATAAAGCTCATGAGGAAGAATGGGATCGAGCAGGGCTTTTAATTGACAAATTTCAACTGGATGAGTTTGATGGTGGAGAGCACTAAGATACAAGAACTTAAGATAAGCTCTGCACTCCTGTATGCTATACAATAGCAGCCTGGTTTCTTAATGTACTAAATATACAAATAAATAAAGTAGATTATTAACTATAAAGCTGTTAGAGTCAAACCCATTACTATTATTGGCCATCTTTCAGACTTGAGAAAATTATGAATAACAATACTGGACATTTATTAATTTCTTAGTAAGGGCCAGGCATTACTAAATGCTTTACTTACATTGTTTCATTTTCATCTGGTGAAACTGAAATTAATGAATTAAAGCTACTCAAGATCCTAAATATAGGATATGATAAAGCCAGGATTTAAACCCAAGCAGCCCAATTTCAGAGTTCATGCTTTTAGTTTCTGTGATATACTTCCTCCATTTAATGTCATGAATGATTATCTGTAGAAGTTTTTCAATTCCTGTCACTATTCTGGAAAATACTTTAGAAACCTCAGAGTCCTGGGATCCAGACACCTCAAGTAATAACAGCACATTTAGATTTCTGCATACTAAATCTTGGATGAGGTTTGACCACTATAAACATAGCCCTGATTTTTGTTGCCTGCACAGTGAGGGTGTCACAGGAGATATTCCATTTTAAAAATGAGTTCTATATATAAAAGGATCACCCTCCTAGCTTGGAACCGTAATTTATTCACTCTGCATTTTTCTCATAGAATAAAAGATATTTAACTATCTTTTTTAAAGTGTATCATAAAGATTTAAAGAGATATCCTCACTATCTTAGATGAGAGAAAGTGATTTTATATTTGGAGCAAGTACTATTTGAATTAAAAAAAAACTTATATATTAATGTAAACTCCTTTATGGTTCTCAGTTGATTAGCTCCTTAGCTCATTATTATAAGGCTGTCATTGAGAACCAGCACTTTTTCCCTTGATTTTGTGGAAGCAGTTTATTCTCACACACATTTAAAAAAATCACATTTCAGCATCTGAAACCCATCAAGAAAGACTCCTAACTGGAGGCCATTGCAACCTCTGATTTATGGTTACATCTTCATTATTCCTCTTCAAGCATGATCTACATATATTCCTTTTTAAATCTAATGCCTTAGTTCTGTCTTCTTCAATGAGGAATTTGGGAGTAGTTATCTTTCCCTTTCATCCCTGGTAAAAAATGAGGTAGTTTAGAGACTATAGCTTCCTGTAGCCAGATTCTCTACTTATTCCTAAAGCAAAGTTCAGGAACATGGCTTTTAGAGACAGATTGCCAAGGTTCATATTTCAACTTATTAGCTGAGTGACTTTAGGCAAATGACTTAACCTCTCTGATTCAGTTTCCTCATATGTAAAATGGTGATCATTTAATTGGGCAACTGTGTGGATTAACTGAATTATATACATGTAAAATGCTTAGAACAGTACTTGGAAGGCATTGAATGCTTTAAAACTATTTACTATTATTTTGATTGTTAGTCTCCAATGCCTTGGCTCTAGGTAACCCTAGCCCAAGTCCTTTAACTCATTCTGCAAGATTCCTAGGATTACTGCACAGTCCTCCCAGCCCTGGGATAAAAGCTCCCACCCAGGTCTGCTCTTACTATCTTGTTTCAGGGACAATGGCCAACAGGGGATACACGTTGCCCAAGCTGGAAAGGGAAGACTTAGCAGCCCACAGTTTCCTATGTCTGTCTTGGGAGCTGCCCTTCTGAAGGTGCATGGGCCCCAGGGGGTTACCTAACTGCACTGCTGAACCTGTGCTGCTCAGCCGGGGCAGGATACCACATGGCAACCACAGAAGGAGAAAGCCTCCATAATCCTAGAGAAGCTGAATGCTGAGGCAAGGTCACTGCGAGACCAGAGCTGTGAGCTATTCCAGCCTTTGTGCAACGCCACCATGGCTGCAGTGATGGTCTCTGGGCCATCGGCTCTCGGTTCAAAATTCTGCGTCCCATTCAATTATTTGAATGGTTACGCTGATGAGGTTGGACTTATTAGTAGAGAGCTACTGGGGAAAGTTTAAGGTGGCTTCTAAGTTTTTGAGGTATTAGGATAACTGGGGCTGTTGAGAAAAAGAGAAAAGTCTTGTGTTCCTGAAGTTTGTTGGGGAAAATCATGTGATTTGTGACTCTCCCAAAGTTGATAGGTTAATGCTTGAGTACAAGGAAAAAGAAAACCACTTACTGGTTGTGTGACTTTGAGCAAGTCACTTAATCTCTTTGTGCCTCAGTGACATATACCTGTCAGTAGAAATAATATCTACTTAAGTTACTACATTTAAAATAAGTATTAGCTGTTATTTCTGAAGCTCTTTTCCCTCCTATTTGTATGAAGTGCACTGAAGGGAGAAGAACTTTCTCTCAAGCTTTTATTAACATTAAGATTTAGAAGTAAAAAAACTACTAGATGGGGTTGGCTAATAATTTGGAAAGTTTAACTCCTACTTTCCTGATTTATGTAGCTTCCTGATACAGAGTTCCATTTTCTTTCAGTTCATTGTCCATGTAAGTGAGTTCTTGGGTTAGAGAGCTAAAACAAAATTTAGTCTCTGTTAACGTTGTTATTTTATGCCTCAGGAAGAAGACTAGCTACAAGGAAATTCTTCTGAAAAATCAATGTGAACCCCAAGCTGGAGTGAATCTTCTCCTGAGCTCTCTCATTCCAGAATGGCAGTCTTGTTGCAGGAAAGATCTCTAATACAGACTGATGGTAAAAGAAGAGGCCTATCCCTGGGACCAAGAATCAAGCTGGCAAAGAAATCACGGATCTTTCATCAAACTTTAAATTGTTACTACCAGGAAATAGATACCTGGACCTCACAGGGCTGTCAGGAGACTCGGGGAGCTCTGCTCACTGTTCCTGAGGCCAGAAATACATATTAAGGAACAGATGGTGAAACAGGTCCTGACCCCTGCTTAGGAGGCTGCAGACCTAAGTAGGATGATAATATCCAGAATATGGAGAGGAGGCATGGATTATGCTGCAAATGTTGAAGAGACAGCATGAATCAAAGATAAGCCAGAGGTGGGAAGGGTTGGGAGAATTAGTTATAGTTTGACTAGTTAAAAGCTTTGGAAATAGCACAGAAAGCAACAAAACTAAACTTCAGGATCCCCCAGATGTCTCTGGAACCATAACCCAGCATTTTCCTATTTGACTTTAATTCTCCTTGCTATTTATGTATATCTCTGGAGTCTTCTGTGTATATATTGGGGGGGGGGATGTTTCTTTAGGCATTTTTGCTGAGGGTTGAGCTTCAAATTCAATTTTACAGGACCAACTTCATCCTGTTGCCCTTTAGGCCTCAGGCTAAAGCAGGCATCCTCAAACTACAGCCCACAGGCCACATACAGCCTACCTAGGACATTTATCTGGCCCGCAGGGTGTTTTTGCTGCTGCTGCCAGTCCTGCTTAGCAGCCGACTCATACCGGGGCTCACAGTCTGGCCCTCCAACAGTCTGAGGGACGTGAACTGGCCCCCTGTTTAAAAAGTTTGAAGACCCCTGGGCTAAAGGATAGAACCAGATAGGCTTATGGCAAAGATAGTATGTTGTAATCAAAGCTTTCAGATCCAACCTAAGACCCTCTCTTAGTTTAATTCTCACCAGTACTGCCTTTTGATAGGGAAAGCTGATGAGAAAGGATCCCTGGAAAGAAAGAGGAGAGAGCCTTGCAGGGGAAGCGCTTTAGAATTTTTAGGCATGTCTTTCCCCTTGAAACCTTGCATAAATATTAGATGACATCTCCTTCTTGTCACCTACCTGATTAATTAGAAACTCTCAAACATATCTGTGGGGCTTTGGGGTTTTTTGACCTATTTAACTCATTTGGCTTCAAAGACCTGAACATAGCCTGAAAAAATTATTTCTCCACTGTAAATTTTCCACTTTTAGTGATTTCCCCCCATCAAACTAGTATGGCATATTTTGAAACTGTTTTAACTATTGTTTCAAGTTAATTTTTATCATATCCCATTGTTTATTGGATCCATTCACAAATATTTATTGAACATTTCATAGGTCTGTAATAGTGTCCTAGGTATATATCAGTAGGTGGAAATAGTCCCTTTAAGTATCCTGAGCAAATTAAATTTTCTCTTGGTTTCATGATATTCTTCCTTTCTCAACTCTGGATTTAAAGTGATCTAACTTTTTTCATTATACTTTCCTGATTCTTTAATTATCATATTTGGTGAAAACATCTTCCATCCTTTTCCAGTCTCTTTTGGCCTAGGTGAATCTTCTCACTCAAACTGTACTCTCTTCCCCCAACTCCCCCACCATGCCCCATGTGCCTTCTTGGGCACCTCACAAAATTGAGATGCCAGTTTAGAGATTTAGAAAAGGCATGAACTTTAGGTAAAACTGGATTTTACTTTTATCACTGTTCCTTATCATAAATCTCAGAAGAGACAACTGACATTTGAATTGTCTGTGTATTTTTTTTTTTTTTAGATGGTGTTACTGAGAATGAAAATAAGAACTTGGCTCCAAAACAAAAAAAAATCTGGAGATGCTGAATTATGTGGGGGGAATCTCTGTAGAGGTATAACATCAATGCAGTAAGTGTAGTAAAAGCTTTAGTTATTGGTGAGTTATTACTCAGAATTGAGGAATCTGTGCTGAAGAGAACCTCTTTGCAGTCAACAAGTTTTGAGAGTTTTGGTTTATACTGAATCCCTCCCTTCCCACCAGGAGATCCAACACAAGGAAAAATGCTATAAGGAATGTGGGAAAACCTTCAGCCATAGTAGCATTATTTGACATTAATCCACATAAGAAAGAACATAAACGTGATGACTATGAAAAGGCTTTTATTCAGCAAGAAAACTTTATATATAGAACCTGTGTAAAGAACATAAAAAGGAATTCCTTTACCCAGAAGGCAGGACTGACTTGGGCACCAGAGAATCTACACAAGAGAAATATCTTAAAAACATGATGAATGTGGAAATATTTTCCATGGAATCACCAGCTTTCTTCAGCCTTTGAGAATTTACACTAAAAGGAAACCCTGCCATTGTGAGTATGGCAATCTTCAGAGATTGGACCATCGGAAACATCAGTGAGTTAATATTAGAGAGGCTCTTCTAAATGAGATACTTGTAGAAAGTTGCATAGCTAGAGATGAAGCCTCAACAGTAGAATCTCCACAGTACTGAAAAATTAATATGATTAATGTAAATGGACAAGCTGTAAGTATTTTAGATTGCCCATTGTATCCAGTAAGAGCATTAAATGAATGTCTCACTTCAAGAAAAGCCAAGGTCAGAAGTTCTTTATCCTTTCCCAGAAAGGTCTATGTTACTGCATACGTAAGCAACCAGGATTTTTGAAATAAGTTGTTTACCAGCATCTCTGGACTTGTGATCTGTCTCCTGGATAATAATCTGTGGGTGGGTGACACGTTATTTATTTCCTTGATATCTGCTCTAGTCTCATGTCTTTAATTCATTCAGTAAGTATAGACAATATTTATTGTCTGCTGTTTGTTGCAAATGTTTTATTTTTTTTAGGGGCTAAATAGATTTTTATGGGTACCCCAGGACACAAAATGCACTGGTGTAATGTTTCAGTAAATTGTGAAAGGAACCGCATCATTTCTGGCCACGTTCATAAATTTGGGACTGCCTCTGTGTTCTCCAACACAAGGCTATGTAGGTGTCCTTCAGGGACTGTGAGAGTATATTTTTTTACAGCTTTAGCTTGATTATTTTTTTAAGATGGAAAAAGATAACTTCATATATACTCTATTGACAGATTGGTATTTTTTCTTATAGATAAACACAATCTTGTGAAGGCTAATGCTTTATGTAAATTATTACTATTTTCAATTCTAAAACTTACAGGCTAAAAGAGTCTGTCAGAAAATTGGTAGTGTAACCCAATCTCTGCTGATGATAACATTGAGACTTGTCTATTTATAGTAGGTCACTAAATACAGGAACCATGTATTTCAAAACTTGGCAATGATTATTTCAGAATCCTGGGTTTGTATCTGCTATACATCCCTATGTTTTTTTGCATAGGTATTATATCACTATTTTAGAAGACAGACTACATTCTTTAACAATCTTTTCCAGCATCTATGGCTATCAAATTTTTTTCTATTATATAAAAAGATATCTTAATGTTCAAACAACCTTGTAATCCTGGAATAAACCTCACTTAGTCATGATGTAGTCTTTTCTCAATATGTTAATGGGTTTACTTGCTAATGTTTCGTACATTTTCTTCAATACTCATATGAAATTGGCTTATAATTTTTTTGTACTATATCTTTTAGGTTTAGCTTTGGCTTTTTTACTGGTATCATAAAAATAATTAGGTTCATGTTCATTTTTAAAGCATTAGAGCTGGCTGGTCTTTGAAGGATAGATTTCTGATGCGAAACTCTCTGGACCAGGTGCTTTTTTGTGGGATAGTTCCTTGGTGTCTTTCTCTAATCTATGAAAGTGACCTATGCAAGCTTTCTATTTATAATGGGGGTCCATTTTCTTAATCCTTATTTACCGAGGAAATTACTCATTTCATAAAGATTTTTCAGTTTATTTGCCAAGAATATGCAATGTAATCTTAATGACTTTTTAAACAGCTTTATTGAGGGAAATTGATAATAGAGTGAGCTGCACAAACTTTTGATAAAAGTTTTAACTTGTACACCTGTGAAAACAGTCATTGTGATTAGTATAATATCACCCAAAAAAGTTTCCTTCTGTTCCTTGATGATTCCTCCCACCCTGACTTATACTTTGCACCCACCTCCAGGCTTCCTCTGCCTTCTGTTGCTGTACATGTACCTTGCATTTTCTAGAATTTTATATGAATGGACTCATACAGTATGATTTCTTTTGGGGGGTGTGGCTTCTTTAATTCAGCATAATTTTGAGATTATCCATGTTGGATATGTCAATAATTCATTCTTTTTCTTTCACTTGATTATGTCACTAAACTACTCTGAGCTTTAGTTTCCTTATTTGTAAACAGGGATTATAATCCTAAACTTCAAGAATAAATATAAGCACTTAACTGGCACAATGCCTGGCATAACAGATTCTTAATCAATGTCAGTGCCAGGCTCTTTATCTGCTTTTCTTCCCATTAGACATCTAGCAGCACCCAACCTATACTAGTGACCATTTTCTCCATCTTTACCTATAGGGCATTCTTGACTCACTACCCTCTAAGATACCCCAAACTTCCCAGATTTAACCTTTAAGAGGATTGATTACAGTGATATTAGTGATAATTTAAGAATTTGAAACTTCTCCCATTAAATAGAGTAGATCCAGTGATCCAAATTTGAACTCTCAGTGGCAGATAGAGATGTTCCTTGGAGATTTTGACAGACCACTACAGGTTAATCACAGAACAGACCTCAGGATCTGGGGCAAAGCTGTGCCATTCTCTACCATGCTTTTCTGTATCTCAAAAGGAGTTCCTTTTGAGAAATGGCTTTTGGATTAGAGTAGAAAAATGCTTGGCCATGAACTACCAAGTTACCATGTAACTTGATCTGTCTATCATGAATCAGGTGTTGTCTGATCTACTAAGTCATAAAATTAGACATGCATATAGTACCACTTCATTATTCAATAGAAGTGATAGGTATATGATCAGGCTTGAGCAGTCCCTGAAGACACAACTAAGTTGCATGGAGGAAGTGACCCAAATCTCATGGCCTCTACTACTACAGCATTATCTCTTCTTTATATGTCTATACCTTTGGACTTCAGGAGTTGTCCATGATAAACTGACCGAGGAAGAAAAAAAAATGACCCTGGTTTACAGAAGGCTTTTCATGAGATGCAGGCAGTACCCAAAAGTGGACAGCTTAACACTGCAGCTCTACTTTGGAACATCCTTGAAGGACAATGATAAAGCAAAACCGTCACAGGGGACAGAACTTTGAGCAGTGCACCTTGTCCGTTTGCCTGAAACAGATAGTCATTATGAATCCACAACTATTGGTGAAGTGTGGCCAATTGGTTTTGCTAGAAATTCAGAGACTTGGAATGAACATGATAGGAATATTTTAAACAAGGTTTGGGAAGGAATATGTGAATAAACCCCTCCAAACAAGTGTCAAATGTGAAGATATATGTGTGCCAAAAGTGTAAGCTTCACAGAGAAAGATTTTAATAATAAAGTGAATAAGTTGAGCTGTTTTGTGGATAACAGCTTCTTTCCCTAGACCTTCCTGTCATTGCTTCATGGGTTTTAGAACAAAATGGCCATGGATGCAGGGATTAGAGTTATGCTTGAGTTCAAAACATGGATTTCATTTGCCAAGACCAACCTAGTTGGAGCCACTGCTGAGTACCCAGTCTGCCAACAGTAGAAACCAACAATGAACTCTTTATATGCTGTATCTTGGGGTGATTGGTCAGCAGCCTACCAGTAAATCTACCATTGTCATTACTTATTCAGGGAAAAATAGGAGGCTCACAATAGATGAACCTTAATGGAATCCCACAACCTTATCCCAGATTTAAGTGCAGTTAAGTGTAAACTACCACTCATCTCAATCTACTGAAAGTAGAGAAAATCTTAATAAGGCTCTGAAGGCTTGGAATCTTAATTCACCAAGAGATATTTCATAGGGAAAAAAGGGCTTTAATTAGGAGATAGGGATACTGGTATCCCCAAAAGGAGCAATTTGGCAATCTGTCACCCTACCACCTTCCCTCTTCTCCCACTTTACTTCTTCCAGCCAACAAATACCCAGCTCCTATTACATCCCACTGTTATTAAATACCTATTGTGTTTTGCCAGGCACATGGAATACAAATGCAAATAGAGCTATTTGCTATTGCATTTAGAAGGTAGCAGTAGGAGGGCACAGGCAAGTAAAAGGGTGTTGGGACCATAACAAATAGTGCAGCTATATAAATATTCTTCTCATGTCTTTTTTTCTTTTTTGAGACGGAGCCTCAAGCTGTCCCCCTGGGTAAAGCACTGTGACATCATAGCTCACAGCAACTTCCAACTCTTGGGCTCAAGTGAGTCTTGAGCCTCCTGCCTCTGCCTCCCAAGTAGCTGGGACCACAGGCGCCTGCCACAATGCCTGGCTATTTTTTTTGGTTGCAGCCATCATTGTTTGGCAGGCCCAGGCTGGATTTGAACCCACCACCTTAGGTGTATGTGGCTGGTGCCTTAGCCACTTGAGCCACAGGCGCCAAGCCTCTTCTCATGTCTTTAAGTGAACATATATACAAATTTCTGTTAGTATATACCCAGGTGTAGAATTGCTGAGTCATGCATGTGTTTAACTTTAGTAGATGCTACCAATCAATTTTTACTAAATTGTATATACATTTAGGCCTATAATAATGTAATCCTCTAATATGTATTAGTGATTACCTGTTTCTCAAAGAAATAATTTCTGGTAATAGTGCATAAGAAACAGTGCTGTGCCGGCTGGGCACCTATACCTTAGTGGATAGGGCGCCAGCCACATACACTCAAGCTGGTGGGTTTGAGCCCGGCCTGGGCCTGCTAAACAACAATGACAACTGCAAGAAAAAAACAGCCGGGTATTGTGGCTGGCACCTGTAGTTCCAGCTACTTGGGAGGCTGAGGCAAGAGAATCGCTTAAGCCCAAGAGTTTGAGGTTACACAGCGTGAGCTGTGATGCCACGCACTCTACCGAGGGCAATATAATGAGACTCTGTCTCAAAAAAAAGAAATAGTGCTGTGCCAGGTGCAGTGGCTCATGCCTATAATCCCAGCATTTTGGGAGGCCCAGGTGGAAGGATTGCTCAATGCCAAAAGTTTGAGAACAGTCTGAACAACATAGTAAGACCCTCTCTTTACAAAAAATAATTTTTAAAAATTAGTTGGGCTTGATGACGCATGTCTGTAATCATAGCTGCTCAGGTGTGTGAGACAGAATAATCACTTGACCCCATGAGTTTGGGGTTGTAGTGAACTAGCATCATGCCACTGCACTCTAGCCTTAGTGACAGACCCTTTCTCAAAATAAATAAAATAAATGCGGATGTTGAGGTGACTATCAACTCCTTGAGACTCTGGTCATGTTTTATTCATGCTTGTTCATGCATGAATACACATGCATATCCATGCAGATCACTAGCATATACCAGCTGCTCAATAATTAATAATTAAAGAATCAAAGAAAAGAGGAGGGCCACAGTGACCTAAACTAAGGATGTGATTTGGGGCAAAGTAGAAGGAAAACCATAATGATAGCTAAAATTTATCATTTGCCAAGTCATGGGCCAATTGCCATACATTATTTAATGCTAATAATAAGCATAACAGTTACTATAATTGATAAACAGGCTTATGAGGACTTGATAACTTTATCAAGGTCATGCAGTGATTATAAGCAGAAGAGTTGGAAATGGAAACAAAGTAGGCTCTACGCATCACCAATGTGCTCTATCTATCTGCCTGTCATCTCAGTCACACAGCTAGTCACAAATGTATAGAGCAAAACAAAAACCAGTAACAAGATGAATATCATTTTCTTAGGAAGTGGATTATATGAAGGTGTTGACAAAGGCACACTAGAATCAGATGTTGACCTCTTATTTTGCCACATTGGACAGACACTGGAAATGGTAATTCTGGTTGGAGATATGGCAAAACCATTTCTATATCAGATTAAAGGATAAATTCATTCAATAGTTATTTTTTTGTAGGCACTTGACCATGACATACATATTCCCATTCCTCTTATGAACATGATAACCTTGTGAGGGAGACAACTTAAAAATTACACATATAGAAATGCAATTGTGGGCTTGGCGCCTGTGGCTCAAACGGCTAAGGCGCCAGCCACATACACCTGAGCTGTCGTCGGGTTTGAATCCAGCCCGGGCCCGCCAAACAATGATGGCTGCAACCAAAAAATAGCCAGGCATTGTGGTGGCACCTATAGTCCCAGCTACTTGGGAGGCGGAGGCAGGAGACTTGCTTGAGCCCAGGAATTGGAGGTTGCTGTGAGCTGTGATGCCATAGCACTCTACCCAGGACGACAGCTTGAGGCTTTGCCTCAAAAAAGAAAGAAATGCAATTGTGGCAAAGGCTATGAAAGAGAAGTGCAATGATGTAATAGTTGTGTATAATGAGACCCTCACTTAGTCTGGGAAATCAGGTTGGTCTCAGGATATGACATTTAAACTGAGACCTGACAGTAATCAGGGTGGAAATAGGTATAGCATTTCAGGCTGATGGGTTTGCAAGAATGAAGACCATAAAGACTGGAATAAAACCCACTTGGTTGTGGTGTATAATTATGGTTCATCTTATAAGGGTACATGTGAATCTTTCTAAATGTAGAATATAAATGTCTTAACACAATAACTAAGAAAATGCCATGAAGGTTGTGTTAACCAGTTTGATGAAAATATTTCAAAATGTACATAAAAACAGCACACTGTACCCCATGACTATATTAATGTACACAGCTATGATTTAATAATAAAAAAAAGACCATAAAGGATAAGAAACTTGATGATTTTGAGGAATGGGGAAAACTGGGCTGGATTTGAATAAAACACTTCAGGAAACTACAAGTTCAATAAGGAAAAAACCCCATGACCTGTTCTTAGTAAAGCTGTAATTTTTTTCCTTGGATGTTTTAAGCCATTACTGTTCCTTCTGTCTCCCCTTGGGTAAAGAGAAAATTGCTTTTTCCTAAAATATTAGTGTGTCAGAGGTCCCCAAGGCCACCCTTAAGCTCAGAGATTCACTAGAAGGACTCGGTACTCAAAGAGTTGTCATTATTTTTCAGTTCCTCATGTATCTAGTAAGTCAACTCCTATGCAACCAGGTCTATGATTTCTAAATTCTTTTTTTTTTTTTCAGTTTTTGGCCGGGGCTGGGTTTGAACCTACCACCTCCAGCATATGGAGCTGGCGCCCTACCCCTTTGAGCCACAGGCACCGCCCAGATTTCTAAATTCTATTGGTAACTTTATATAATAACTGATCACAACACAGCTACTGTCTCACCATGGATGACTCAGTAGTCATCCAGGCATTAAAGAGTCTTCAAGCCCTGTCCTCTTTTTCCTAGACAACACTTTTGCCATGTTTCTGTGAGTTGGACTTCTCCCAAATCTCTCTTCTGATGGCTATGTCAGAGGCATCCAAGATCACCCTCAGGCTTGATGATTTACTAGAAAGACTCATAGAACTCAGAAAAGCTGTTAGACTTACAGTGATAGTTTATTACAGAAATAGGTTACAGATTAAAATCAGCAAAGAGAAAAGGCACATGGATGGAATCCAGGAGAAACCAAGCACAAGCTTCCACATGGTGTCCTCACCCAGTGAGGATGCACTTAATTCTCCCAGTAATGATAAATGGCAACATGTACAAAATATTTCCACTAAGGAAGCTCACCCAAGACTTAGTGTATCCAGGGTTTTTTTGTTGTTTTTTTTTTTTGAGGCAGAGTCTCACTATGTTGCCCTCAGTAGAGTGCCATGACGTCGTAGCTCATAGCAATCTCAAGCTCTTGGGCTTAAGCAATTCTCTTGCCTCAGCCTCCCAAGTAGCTGGGACTACAGGCGCCAGCCACAATGCCCGGCTGTTTTTTTGTCGCAGTTGTCATTGTTGTTTAGCTGTCCCAGACTGGGCTTGAACCTGCCAGCCTTGGTGTATGTGGCCAGCGCCCTAGCCACTGAGCTTATGGGCACTGAGCCAATAGTCATGTAGTCCTGAATGGCCTTAGCTACTCATTCTGTAGCTACCAGAGGTTAAAGCAACAAAGCATGACCGAGGGCTTCAGGCATACAAAAGCAAGTTTTCACCATAAATCACATTGTTAAAATAATCTGGTCAAACCAATATGGTATGACCCAAGGCCACTCACATAGAAAACACTCTTATCAGAGAAGATATTCCACAGGTTCAGAGATTATGTTTTAGGAGTCAGTCAAGGGTCAGTCCCCGAAGACAGACTTCTATTTTGAATGTGAGATATGAGCAACTAGGCCTTTCAAGTTAAGTTTTTAGTGCACAACTAAAGACTTAAGAGGTAGATAACTAAAATCGCTAAAGCAAAACAGGTCAGGGAAACAGGGGTAAGAAACTGGAGACAGTGGCAAATACACTTCTCCCTTTCTCAGTTCTAGCCAATTACAGGAAGTTATCATCCACTTCGCCTCTCAAAAGGAGCAAATTAGAACTAAGACTTAGTGTTAAAGATATGTTAAAGACAATTTCTATCTTAAGAAGGAATTCGTTCATTCATTTGTTGTAAGTACTTGAACATAACAGACATGTTCCCCTTACTCTTCTGGACATTATAGCCTAGTGAAGGACACAAATATGAAACAACTAAATAAAAAAAATTCACACATAGACACATACTTACAATTGTGGTAAGAGCTTTGAGTTTAAAAAAAAAAAAGGTACAGATGATACAGTAGTGATTTCTAACAGGGGACCTCATCTGATCTGGGGAATTAGATCTCTCTGAAGAAACTGTATTTAAAGTGTGAAAAAATGATCTGAGTAGGAGTGGAGATGGAGACAGCTTTTTACCCTTTTCAAAAGAATCTGTAAAAATAAAGGCTGTAAATGGGAAAAGCTTGATGAATGTGTGGAACAGAGAGAAGACTGCTGGGCTGGGTATTAGGAAGGAAAGGCAAGGACATTAAGAGACTTGAGTCCAAATGAGAATTGTAGGGGGAAGAGCACCATGGTCAGCTTTTAGTAAAGGAATAACTTTTGTCGCTAGGCTAAGATCCTAGATGTTACATCATTTACTTTTTTAAAATATTGGGTTTAATAGAAAATATTACATCATAAAAAAGTCCATTGATCCATTAGCTTAAAACAGATTGATAGCACAACTGCATACAAAAGCTAAAGATGAAACACTGGTACCAAACACAGCACTTAAAGAGAGGCCTGAGCCAGGCTCTCGAAGATCTGTCCCAGAATTAGAGGCAGCAGCAGCTTCAAACAAGCACCAACACATGGAGGAGACAGCAGCATCCACTCTTGGAAGGCTTAAGAGTAAAAGGAAGGCTGAGCAATAGACCATCTTGGGAGAAAGGGGTAAAGAACTGGACAAAAGGGTTGTATTTCCTGAACATCAGATCATACCATATGAACTGAAGAGGCTTAGGACAACAGAGTGTTTTAAGTGGGGAAACACATAGCACACTCCCTGGATGACAGGCTCAACTACAACTTGAATTTTACCTTAAAAATGCAAACAATGTAATCTAATCATTTGTGCTCTGATATCAATCTGAAATAAAAAATAACTGGGGAAATAATAGTAGAAGCATTTAGTATATTGTCTTGGTACTCAACTCTTAGGGAAGCAGGATAAAATGACATTCAAGTGTTGCAACTAAACTCACATCACTCTGGCTGAACTTAACACTGAAGTTGTAGCAGTATCTTATTGCCCCAGTGGGCCTCCTACTTCCTAGTCTAAGAGAGGGCTCGGATGGGAAAAGGAGATGTTGATGCTGGAGAGTCCTTGAAGGAGAGAATTTGCTGTAGCTGGGTCTCAGGGTCTGAGTTTATCAACAAAAGCCCACCCAAATCCTTCCCCCAAGGCATCTTCCCAGTTCATGGAAGGACCAGCTATGAAAGCAGAGGACAACTGGGAAAGGGATAGTTGTCTTCCATGGCACTTATACCAGCCAGAGGGACTGTTTCTTCGCACTTCAGATACTGAGAGTTTGTGCCTTAATATGGAAAAATGATTCCCAAATAGGGGAAGGCTTGTGTAAGAGGGGTTCCCAAGACTCTTCAAACTCCTCCCATTTGAGAATCAGTGCATGTAAGGATAGGAATTTCTGACAGGAATGTGTTGTACAAATGAACAGTGCCAGAGGAAGAACAAAAAGTTCACTTCTAACCTGAGTTTGTCAGATAATAAAATGATGGAGTACATTTTTCCAATTTTTTTCTGATTAAGTTACAAATAATAGTTCTCCCTATAGCTAAATTTCATGACTAGAACTCCTATCCTCAAAGCCAAAAACAACAGGTTCATCCACTTATCTGGAGTAACCATACTGTATTAATGAATACAATTCTCCTAAAGACAATTTCCAGAGAGACTCATCTGTCCCTATGAGGTACTTGATACTAGGTCCCAGCATAGTCTAATACAGCAGTTCACAACTTGTGGGTCGCAACCCCTTTGTAACAATGAAAATACATCGTGGCATTAGGAAGGGTGAGAATCACTGGTCTAATCTCTATATAGTTTCTTAGAAGACTGGCTCTTCTCAATTTCATTCTCTTTGATACTCTACAAGGGGTCCACCAACTTGTTAAGAATAAGCAAACATTAAGCTTCTGAAATACTTGAGAGTCTTCACTTTCAGCTCCAAGGTGGCATCTTCATTACACACAAACACAGTGTGGGGATGTTCCTGGAAGGCACACAGTCCACAGGTGATTCACTTCCTCCTCATGGTCTTGTGAGCACCTCTGATGAGGATCATCATCTCTCTCACATCCATGACAGTGCCCACAACCCACTGTCAGGGCCATGGTGGGCACTTTGGTGAGCTCTCCATCAAAGAATCTAGCATTAGCCAGGAAGGTGTCCACGGCCAGCATCTTCACATGGGTCCTGGATACCAGGCTGGAGTCTTAAAGGCTATGTGTCTATCTGGGCCTGAATCCCTCCAACAGACAACTCAATTTACATGCAGCCTTGATTTTCTCTTCAAAGGCATTACATTCAGCCTGTAGATCAGCTGCATTCCCTTTCAGAATGTGGGTGTTTTCTGGGTGGGTGACATTTGAAGATAACAGTGTGCTTGAAAAAGTTGTTCCACATGAACAAGTTGTAACTCTCTCGGTGATCTCAAGGAAAGCCCATGTTGAAGGAATTCACATATTTACAGGACAGGTCCCCATTCTTACAGTATTGAATCAGTTTCTTATAGCAGCCAAGTGGGGTGCTCCCAGTGGGGACTCCCAGGTTGAAGTACTTGTCTGGCCCTGGATTAAACTGAATGATGCAGTTCCTGATGCCTTTGGCTGCCCACTCACTGGCCTGAGAACAGTGATCCAGCATGATAGCTTCAGCTTGTTGTGGACTCCTTCCATGACTGCAGCTATGGAGCTGTCTCATTATGGTATCAGAGTAATTCTAGCCTCCTAAAATAAGTTGGAAAGTATAGTTTCTTCTTCAATTTTCTGAAGATTGTGTAAAATTGGTGCAAATTCTACCTGACATATTTGGTAGAATTCTCTAGTGAATCTATCTGGGCCTCAAGATTTGGCAACTTTTCAATCATGAATTCAATTTTTTCAATGGTTATAAGGAGCTGATGTCATGGTGCAGATGAATAATTGTATAGTTTACAGCTATACCTTAAATAAAGAGAGGTAGAAAGTCTCATTCCTCATCAGAGTAAACTATCTGATAACAACATCCATGGTAGGTAGGGAGGTGCGCAGAATACAGCCTTGGGAGTACGTCCTCACGAAACCTTCCATGTGCTCATGTTCTAGGTGTATTACAGGACTTAGATCAGCCGGTGTTAAATCTTGGTATACGTGATTGAATACATATGAAGACATGCAAGTTGCTACAGAACTATAATGCAGTCTTTTCATGAAGAAAGAACTACTAAATAGAAAACAAAATGAGGACAGAAATGGACAAAATACCTTCGGTTAGAAGATAGAAAAGAGTTTAGTTCTTAAGTTCTTCATGGGCAGAGATATTACCTACTTTCTAGTTCATTTTTTATTACTTAGCACCTTCTCTAATACAGTCAGTTTTGCTGAATTAATGAATGGTTGTAAATGCATGATTTGTTTAAATAAGGGAAAACTTATTTCTGGAAATAGGAATGTAAACGCTTTGTTCTCTAGTATTAAGTGCCAGGGGACTTTATTTTATGTTAATAATACAAAAGAACAAGTAGAAATAGCCAATTCTCAGAATCACTCACTCAACAGAAACTCTGCTAGATGCTCAGTATACCATAATATAGTTGTTTAGCTATAGTCTTTTAGCCTCATACCAGCCCTTCCCTTCCTGATCTTTAAGCAGGGTAGAGGGTGCCAATTAGAAGAACTGATTAAAAGGAGGAGCATGGTTAAAAGTTTTAATTTTAGTTAATATTACAGTATTGTGATGGTTAATTTTATATATCATCTTTAGAGCCATGAGATATCCAGATATTTGGTCAAATGTTATTCTGAGTATGTTTGCGAGAATCATAGATTAAGTAAGGCAGATTGCTCTCCCTAATGTGGGTGGCCTTCATCTGATCAGTTGAAGGCATGAAGAGAACAAAAAGGCTGACCCTGCCTCAAGAGGTGCTCCCCCTCCCTAACTATCTTAAGTTGGAATATTGGTCTTTTCTGGCCTTCAGATTCAAACTGAGACAATGGCTTTTTTTGGGTCTTAAGCCTACCAGTTTTTGGACTAGAGCTTACACGATTGGGTTTCCTAAGTCTCTAGCCTGTAGAAAGCAGAACTTGGAACCTAGTCTCCATAATCACAAGCCAATTCCTTATAATAAATAATATGTATTAATATATGTACATGCACATATTATATATATAAATATATATACACATACATATATACATAGACATTCTATTGGTTCTGTTTCTTTGGAGAATCCTAATATATGTTCAGAAAGTTTGAAAACCATGCAATGAATTTTTACTGACTTAAGAATTTATTCAAACCAAGTAACCATATGGTTCATTACTCTAATACAAATAGCTACATTAGGATTTGTTAGATTTGATTCCCTGGATTCCCAAAAACCTTGAAGTACCAAGCTTTACGAAGTGGCATAAAAATAGGGACTTGTATAGATTTGTAAAGGATTTTCGATGACAACTAAATTCCTGATAAAATACATGGGGTAGGGGAAAATCTATCACAATGGCAAAATCATCATTTGTGAAAGGCAGTAAGAAACTCTTGCTATATCTGAATTCCAGAGTCTGAGACTGATATTATAAATATAGAAGAGATTGTTGATGTCAGATACCAAGTGAGAAATGTGAGTAGATGCAATGACGAAAGCATATTTCTACAATAATGAGGAGTGACAGACTAACAGAAGTTTGCAGGAAGAGTACTAATTATGAATAATTTTGTAGAAACAACTCCACTTGATATACACATAATAAATGTTACTCATATACTGCTACCTTAAAAAAGTTTTCTCACTAGAATTAACTAGAATAAAATTCTAACTAAATGATGGATTAAAAGATGGTCTACAAAATATGTTTAATGAAAAGTAGGTAGCCTGAAGAGGTAAATTAATAGTTAAAACTCTCACCATGAATAATTAAGAAGCTGTTACTACATACTGACTTCAAATATAAGAAGACCAAGACTATAGCACTAGTAATGGAGTTCTGAAACCGTAAGTATGCTTGTTTTAAATATCTGGTACAAATCCACTGACCTGGAAAAAGTCTGAACTTAGCAGGGATAAGTGTGGGTTGGGAAGCAGGGTAAGGAAAGATAGTGTTTATAGCTTTAGGGGGCACTTGTTAGGAACATAATAAGCAAAGGCAAAAAGTGAGATGCTGAGCATTAAATAATTTATCATTTTATTCTGAGTTGATAACTGACTTTTACAGTGTCTGTAAAGGAAGGTTTTCTCCTTTCTAAAAGTAGCAAACTTAGGAACAGGGCAATTAACACTAAAGAAAAGGATTCCATGGATGGTACACATTCACAATGATTTAACAACAGAGAAGCTATTTAAGGCATTTGCACTAGAATTCCTCCTAGTCTGGTAAAGAAATATGGATTTCTTTCTATCACAACCCCATCTTCACTTCTGTTCTACCAATCCCATGTACTTGGCAAAAAATGCACTGGAATGATGCAAAATCTAGGACCTCAGAGAATGACATAAGCACAGATGGCCTTGACAAGAAGTTCCTCAAAAATCTAGAAGATATTGGCTTTCCAGAGCTAAGGAGGTAATCTCACTGGTATACAAAAGAAATGTTTACTAGCACCTGTATACAAGGCACAGAAGGGCATATAGTATTTTTTTTTTTTTTGAGACAGAGTCTCACTTGGTCACCCTTGGTAGAGTGCCGTGGCATCACAGTTCACAGCAACTGCCAACTCTTGGGCTTGAGCAATTCTCTTGCCTCAACCTCCCAAGTAGCTGGGACTACAGGTGCCCGCCACAACACCAAGCTATTTTTTGTTGCAGTGCCACTGCTGTTTTAGCTGGCTGGGGCTGGGTTCGAATCCACTACCCTCGGTATATGGGGCTGGTACCCTACCCACAGGTGCCACCCAGGTATATAGGATTTTGTGAATCTGAACAACTGTGAAGAGGATTCATTACAATTAAAAACAATGGTCAGAGCAGCAGCCCCCAAATCCCTACTATTCACTTAGTAGACATCATAAAGGGCTGGTTGAGGGCATGTAGCCAGTCTGGATGTCCACTGAATTCCAATAGGTGAGAAAAAAACATTTCAGGTCTACCTCTTCCAGACAACTCTCCCATAGGGGTTTTTGCCAATCATTTTTTTTTTTTGCTGTTTTTGGCTGGGGCTGGAGCCCACCTCCAGCATATGGGGCCGGCGCCCTACCCTCTTGAGCCACAGGCACTGCCCTCCAATCATTTTCTATAATGTAGAATATAAATCATCCCAACCAGCATCTATGTTTTCTAATATCTGATGATGTGTAGTGGTAAATAAAGCCTTAGTCTGTAATTTCTATACTCAGGGTAGCTTCAGTTCAATGAGAAATGAGCATCAACTTCCCCATGTACAGCATGGGTCACTGTGATAGAATTCTTTTTCCCAACATGGTTTTTCTGATGTTGAACAAAATAGGAAATTCGGGTGAAGCCTTTTCCACATGTGTCACACTGATAAGGTTTCTCACCATTGTGGATTTTTTGATGTTCAATAAGTCCTGTATTCTGAGCGAAACTTCTCCCATGCTTACTACACTTATAGGACACAGGAGTTTCAACACTTTCCCACTGGCTTTCCATCCTACCCTGACTTTCCCAAACCTCTCCATGCTCAAGAGTCTGAACATTTTTATTGCCATGGATCCTCTGATGTCTCAGGAGATGTGAATTCCGTCTAAAGGATTTGCCACACATGTTACACTGGTATGGCTTCTCCCCAGTGTGGATTCTATGATGTTCAAGGAGGCTACAGCTCTGGCTGAAAGTCTTCCCACAGTTGTCACACTCGTAGGGCTTCTCCCCAGTGTGGGTTCTCTGGTGTTTGATAAGGTCTGAGCTGTGACTGAAGGCTTTGCCACATTCTTCACATTCATATGGCTTCTCACCAGTGTGGACTCTCTGATGAATGATGAGAGCAGAGCTCCCAATGAAGGCTTTGCCACACTCCTCACATTCGTAGGGTTTTTCTCCAGTGTGGATTCTCTTGTGCTTACTCAGGCCTGAACTCTGAGCAAAACTCTTTCCACATTCATGGCAGACATGCCGTCTCCCCCCTGTGGCAGTTTTCTGCTTTCTTTGCAGCCTGCCCTCCTGTTCACCAGCTTCAGCATATGTAGGAATCTGGGCAGTGTCTGCACCTAGGTGGCACAGTATCTGCTCAGGCTGTTTTACTGGAAGCTCCTCAGCTGGAGGTAAGTCCCTGATTTTAGTCTCACCACCTGAAACAACAAATGGCCAGCAATTGTCAGTTATGTCCTGCCCTGGGAGAATTCTGATGAGTACCGTGGAGGCAAGAATTAGAGTCTACATATGCCAAGGATGAGGATTTGAATGCAAAAAGGATGGGAATAAGGGGGTGGAGGGAAGGATTGCTGGGGAGGAGGAAGACCTAAGAATGGGAATGGGGATATTGAAAGGGTACAGATTGGGAATGGAGGGGGTGAAAGGAAAGTGATGAGGACTAAGGACTGAGTTGGTTATCCATGTGGTAGTTCTAACTCTAAGAACAGTGAAGCAGGACTGTATAGCTAGGATTAGATGCTAAAATGGATTAGCAAAAGGTGATAATAAATGGATGATTTCTGAAGCAGTCTGCAAGAAACAGTGCAAGTAGAGACTCAGAAATTGGTCCTTGATCAATAATATAGGTATTTATCTCTAACTGGGCACAGGCAAAAGCAGAGTCTCCAAATAGAACTGGCTTCAGTGCTACAAGGTCTGAGACAGAGCTCCTATTTTGCAGCTAACAAGCTACAAGCACTCAGGCAAGTAAGGCAGTCTTCTTCCCCTCCGCACCCTCATATTTGTGGGCAGGGTCCATAGTCAATACCTAAGGTCATTCTAGCTCCCATATTCTAACTCCATGGCCCATTTGCTCAAGAGGCCCCTCAGCTTTCCTCTTCTGTCAGGGCCAGGAGAGAGGAAATCAACATTTACTGAGCATCTATTATGACTCAGACCTATACTAGGGCTGTGTCTGCCTCATTCCACTTAACCTGGCCAACACACTGGCAGGGCAAAGAAGAAAGCAAAGCCAGAAGGGGGAGGGAGCCAGTTATAATAGTAACAGTCTTACAGGCCCCATGAGATGGGTCACACCGGTAATCTTAACACTCTGGGAGGCTGATGCATGAGGATCACTTGAGCTTAGGAGTTTGAGACCAACTTGAGCAAGAGGGGGTACTTGATAGTCCCAGCTACTCAGGAGGTTGAGGCAGGAGGATCACTTGAACTCAGGAGTTTGAGGTTTCTATAAGCTATGATGCCACAGCACTCTACTGTAGGTTAAAAGAGTTAGACTGGGTCTCAAAAAAACAAATAAACACACAAAAAAACAAGCAACAGGCTGTCAGAAACGATGATTCTAAATCCAAACAAAATGGGGCTCAACGGCCTCTAACAGTACAATAGATTCTAATACACAAAGAATACCAAGTCACCATAAGAGAAATTAGTGCCCGTAGTCTTACCCTGGGAGGCCAGGCTGCCACATTTTTCTTGCCTTTCATCTTTGTAGAGGTTCCTCTGAGATGGACCCTGCTGTGTCCACTCAGGGGTAAGGGTCAGGGCCATATCTTCCATTTTCAGCAACACCTAAAACAACAGAAAATACCACTGAAGAAGGGGAAATCTGGGAAGCAGAGACAAATCCTCAAGTTCAATAAAATAGGAAAAAACTCTTAAATGGGCACCTAAATGAAGTTAGGGATAAACAACTTTGAGATACATGAGAAAACTCAAATCCCATACGACATTGTGTGCAGGATCTAGGATGAAGGAAGTGGGGAGTCAGGGGTAGGAGGAGAAGGCTTCACAGGAAGTGTAATAGTAGTAAACAGCATTGGGGACGGGAGAGAGGGGCTTCAGCTCACCTGTGACTCTGGAGTGAGCCTGGTAGCTATGTCTGTGTCTTCTCTGCAGTGCCCTCCTTGAGCAAACCCAGGAACCTGAAGAACTAAGAAAGAAGCTCTGGATGAGATATACCCTGGCATTTAGCTTCCATGCCTTATGGAATTGCAGTTTAAAAAACTGGATTAATAAATTACTGCCAAATAAATTTAGACAGAGGGTGTTCCTCTCCAAAATACCAGATTTCTGATGAACTCAGCCCGGGCCTGCTAAAAAAAAAAAAAAATACCAGCTTCCTAATGTGCCAATCCTAGGGCCTAAAGACATGGTGTGCTCTATAGATATACAAAAGCCACACAAAGAGGCAGGATACTTGTTAGAGATGGTAAAATGAAAGAACATAGGGCGGCGCCTATGGCTCAAAGGAGTAGGGTGCTGGCTCCATATGCCAGAGGTGGTGGGTTCAAACCCAGCCCCAGCTAAAAACTGAAAAAAGAAAAAAACAAAACAAACAAACAAAAAAACAAGGAACATAAAAACAAAACAAAAATGCTTTTCATTGAAAATTCTTTGAATTTTGCTGGGGAAGTGGAAAAACAGAGTTTTTGGTTATTACATCCTTAGTAGCTAGTAGGATGCTTTCTGCTTTGATTTGAAAAGCAAAGAGGAACAGACAAGGCTGGGTCTAGAAAGACAGAACTAGGAGTCTGGTAACACAGAACTCGTTCAGATTCAAGAGAAAGAAAAGTAAAGAACTTCCAATTTCCTTATAGAAAGTAAACTTAAAATGGGGCACAAAACAGGTCGTTCAGGCCAGAACTTCTTTTAACAAATAAAAATTGAATGTTGGCTGGAGTATCACAGTGTTATGTCTTGAGAATCTGCTCAGGAATCAGTGTTATGTGTCTTGAGAATACATGCTCAGGTCATAAGAAAGGACACCTCAGAACACACAGCCATTTCCTATGGAGTAAATCTCATGTTATTTTAAGAAGGGTCTTCTTTTAGAAGATCTATACCCTTTACTTTGCACTAGTTCTACAACTTGTGAGATAGTCTAACTGACTTTACGAATTCTGTTTATTTTCTTCATAGGACTTACCACTATCTGAAATTATATTACTGATGTGTTTATCTGCCATCTTCCTCTCTAGAATATGAGTTCCTTTGGAGCAAGGTCAGTCACGCTGACAGCACTATTCTCAGTGCCAACAACACTGACTAACACGTTGGAAGCCTCCTTAATTAAGTGTTAAATGAATGGAGAACCAATTCTTTCAAAACCCAAATTTTAGTGAAATATTATTTACTATGTCTCATCTTGGCTAGGAAAGCCTTCCACCATTGTTTGCATTTTCCCCTTTAGTGTCAGTCTTAAATTAGACTTGATCTCCGATGGGCCTATAAAGCAACTATAGGCAATTAATTAAGGTCCCCACTAATCTTTTAGGGAATCCTTAAATGAAATTGATTAAGTCTGCAGAATTCATACTGCTAAGAAGATAATCCTCACCTCTGTCTTGTAAGGGCTGGTATCCCAAAGATTCATGCTTGAGCAGAGCCTTCATTGGCTGAAACTGGCTGCTTTGTGACCCCTGGGCTGGTGTCAATAGTGTCATCTTGCAACAGAGCAGTTCTTGCCCCTCATCACCATCTGGGACCTAGAAGTTATTTATTTTTATGTTCATGTATTCATCAAACACTTCTATAACACTATGTGTCTGGCACTATTTCAAAGAGAATTATAAATATTAATTCATTTGATGTGGACAACTACGTTAAGGGGAAGATATCATTATTATGCCCAATTTATGATGGAAGAACTAAGACATGGCCAGTTTAAGCAGCTAATAAGTGGCAATGCTACGATGTAAGCTCAGGTGGAATGGCTCCATAGCCCATATTCTTAACTATTAATCTGTCTTCCCTCATATATGCATTTGTGCTTTCATGATGACTTTGGAAAATGGTGCTTAGTGCTCAAAAAACACTAATATCGTTTCTTCTATGAAAATGAGGATAATAATTTCTAGCTTATGGGGTTGTGGAGAACAATAAATAAGATCACAGTATGTGAAATTACCTAACACAGGACCTGGCACATGGTATGTCCTCATTACATACAGGTTTCCTTCTAGTGAAATTACAATTTTCAAGTTACTTTCTCATATGCAGCTCAAAATTTTCCACATCCTTCAACAAGAGTGAAGCTAAAAGACTTGTAATACTGTTACAAGGCTCAGGTACAAGAGACCCAAGTCAAGAATCTTGGTTTCAGGGAGGGGGGAGGGGAAGGGAGAGGAGGTAGGGTGGGTGAGTGGAGGGAGGGTAATTGGTGGGATCACCTCTATGGTTTATCTTTCAAGGGTGCAAGTGAATCTTTCTAAAAGTAGAATATAAATGTCTTAATATAATAACTAAGAAAATGACATGAAGGTTATATTAATCAGATTGATGAAAATATTTCAAATTGTATATGAAAACATCACACTGTACCCCATGATTGCATTAATGTACCTAGCTATGATTTAATTAAAAAAAAAAAAAGAACCTTGGTTTCCTCATCACTGGTTAGAAGGCCCTGGCCACATATCTTCTGAGGGTATATGCACAAGAACACAGGATGATGCAAAGAAGAAACACTTTCATAAAATAGGGAAAAACATATAGATGAAAATCAGCCCATTTTCTACCAGAGGTCCATAACCAGTGATCCATGGACTTCTTCCCAAGTGGTCAATGAACTTGGTAAGAAAAAATTATTCTTATTTTTACTGGCCTCTAAGAGAAATTCAGCATTTCCTTCCATTATGAATAGAAGCAACCAACCAATGTGGCATAAGCAGGACCCAGGACTTTGTCCCCATTAGAAACTGTAAATGTTTTCACATCACATTACAACCAGGTAAACATAGTCAGTCATTCACTTAAAATTGCCAGTTATTTACCCCTGTCCCCAGGTCTTACTATTTAGTGCACTAATAAAAAAGCATATATATAACTTTATCACATTTGTTTAATCTTTGCTAACTGTATTTCAATATAATTGAGTTTTTTTGGTAATCCTTTCTATTTTTCTTTATGTATTTAAAAATAGTATTATGAGAAGGAGTCCAGTGACTTTACTTTGCTGCCACAGAGGTTTACAGTACAGGGATCAAGAATTCCTGGATCCTAATCTTGATCTTAAGATTTGATCCTGATACTGATCTTAAGATTTCAGGAAGAAACAGACCACAGCTCGCAGATACTAAACCTGTTCTTTCTACCTGTGGCATTGGCTCCTCCAGCTGCTTCTCCAAATACTTCAACAGCACCACCACCTCCTCCCCACTCTCCGGATGCTGCTCCCGCACCCAGCTCTGCAGGTCTCCCGGCAGGATGGTCAGGAACTGCTCCAGCACCAGCAGCTCCAGGATCTGTTCCTTGCTGTGCATCTCGGGCTGTAGCCACTGTTGGCAGAGCTCTCTGAGCCGGCTCAGTGCCTCATGGGGCCCTGGAGCCTCCAAGTAGCGGAAGCCCCGGAAGCGCTGGCGGGAACACTCTAAGGCCAAAGCAGGGCTGCCAGGTGAACTGGCCTCTTCCTCTTCCACCTTAATGACCAGAAGCCCCATCTGGTCCTCTGCAGATTGGGTGTCCAGAGCTGTGCTTTCTCTAGCCATCCTGAGCCAAGGCAGTACACGGGGCTCCCTTTAGCAATAAGCTATATGTCTGCAGAAGATCCTGAAAGGTGGAAAATTATTATTAACCAGTAAAGTTGCAAGTGGCCCCCTCCTCTCATACCCAGGAGTTGGGTATATCTCCAGAAGCAGCTGCAGAGATTTCTTCTCCATGTTCAAGTGCCTCTGCAGCTTCATCTTCTACAACACCCCAAAACTGAATCCCACAGTAAGCTTCCCAAAGGATGTGAGGCAAACTGTTACACAGCAATAGGAAAAGTGATGAGTTGGCTCTGTGGGTTCCTTATCTACAGTTTCAATCAGGGATTGGAAATATTTGAAAACAACAAAAGGTAACAATAAAAAACCATACAAATAAAAAATAAAACAAATATTTACAATCTGGCTTTACAATATTTACAATGCATATACGCTGAAGCCAGATTTTCTGGGCTCACAGCCTTGATGTTACTACCTACTATTAGGGTGATCTTGGTAAATTACACATCTCTGTGCCTCACTTTCCTCATCTGTAATAGAGATAGTGACAGAAAATAGGGGTGTTATAACCATTAAGGAAGTGTGTATGAAGTTTTTATAACAGCACCTGGCAAATGGTGAGTACTCTAAATGTCAGCTAATAGTATGATTCACTCGTCTTTGTCCTTTTAAGTAAGAATAGGTACTGGTGTTCTGTTCTTTGCCTTTTCTTTTCTCTCTTCATATTCTTCCCCAGAAATATCTTTAATCACTTGCAAGATTTTAATTCTTCTTTCTAGGCTGAAAACTCCTGATCCCTATTCTGAGCTGCCTCCCAGATAGTACTATATGGAAATCTTACAAACAAACCCAATCCAATATGCCCAAACCAAGCTGATTTCTTGCCTCCTAATCTATTCCTTCCACAGTAGGGGATCCTCTAGAAACAGCAGCACTACTCACCAGGTTTCCTCAGCATTATCTTTGCCTTCTCACTCAGGTACCACACCAGATCATCTGGTCGAGCCTATCTCTCAGATCTGTTCCCTTTTCTCTGCTTTCCCTATGATTACCATGGTCCAGGCCCTTATGACTGTCCCTAGCCTAGTAGGTGCTTTCTATCCTCCCTGCTTCCTATCCCATCATCCAGACCACCACTGAGAGCTTTCTATTATTATTGTTATTATTATTATTTGAAATAGTCCTTCTCTGTCGTCTGGACTAGAGTACCATGGCATCATCCTAGCTCAAAGCAACCTCCAACTCCCAGATTCAAGCTATCCTCCAGCCTCAGGTTCCTGAGTAGTTGGGACTAAAGGTGCCCACCACAACATTCGGCTAATTTTTCCACTTTTAGTAGAAACAAGGGGTCTTGCTCTTGCTTAGGCTGGCCTCAACCTCCCAGAGTGCTAGGATTATAGGCAACCACTACCTGCCTGGGCAAGAAAGCTTTGTTGAAAATACCTAGTCAAGTCATTACCCTGCCCTTCCACTCTGGCTAAAGCATCTGTTTCTACTGTATGCCCACCACTGGTCCTGTTCCCACGAATTGGTACCTAAACTATGGGACTGTCATATATGGTCACACATGTTGTGCTGTGTTCAAAGTATCCAACCAAAGGGGCCAGTGGGAGCTCAGGCAGACTCACAAACTTGTGTACTCCAAACAGTGTCCAACCAACAGAAACATCTGTTTTATAATGGGCATAATGTTTCCCTGAATTTACAAAAAGAGGTCAACAGTTTCCCTTCCAAGCTGTTTAGTATACTGTTAATACAGTATTTGTATAAATGTTTCCACATCTCTGCAGTATAAACAGCACTTGAGCTTTAAAGCCCAACTTAAATGTCCTCTCCTTTTTAGAACCTTTTGCAATCCTTGTAGGTAGAATGAACTGTCTCCTCCCATGACATTTCCTTTCTTCTTTGCAAAATAAGTAAGATAGCTTGGGGAAGAGCACAATGAAAGTGCACAATATTGCTTACGGGGAGTTAATTGAATCTGTGGGTTGATGTCTTTTATTAGTTTAGAATATGCTTGTATATTTTCATTTCTGATACCTATTCTTCCCCAAGTTCTCTCTACTTTCCTTTTAATTACATCTCCCTTTTTTTTTTAGAGACAGAGTCTCACTTTGTCACCTTTGGTAGAGAGCTGTGGCATCACAGCTCACAGCAACCTCCAGCTCTTGGGTTTAGGCAATTCTCTTGCCTCAGCCTCCTAAGTAGCTAGGACTACAGGTGCCCGCCACAATGTCTGGCTATTTTTTTGTTGCAGTTTGGCCAGGGCTGAGTTTGAACCCGCCATCCTTGGTATATGGGGCCGGCACCCTACCCATGGAGCCACAGGCGCCACCCTCCCTTGTCTTCTTAATTTCAAAATGATTAAGAGAGTACAAATGTTTTCTTACACAGATACCTTGTATGATGCCAGGGCTCCCTTGTATTTTAACAGTCCTAAATTTTCCAGTGTTGTTCACCCTGTGCTTTTGTTGGCATGTTTGTTCTTGAACCACCTCTAATTTAGTATTCTAGCCTTTTGCTGAATTTAATCTCTTCTTAATTTCTTTTCTTTCTTTCCCTCCCTTTTTTTTTTTTTTTTTGAGATAGGGTCTCATTCTGTCACCCAGACTGGAATATAATATTATCATAAATAACTCATAGCAACCTGGAATTCTTGGGCTCAAATAACCCTCCTGCTTCAGCCTCTCAAGTAGCTGGAACAACAGGTGCACACCACCATACAAGGCTAGTTTTTCCAATTTTTTCTAGAGACAGGGGTCTTGCTCTTGCTGGGGTTAGTCTCAAACCCCCTGGCCCCAAGCAATCTTCCTGCCTCTGCCTTTTATATTGCTAAGATTATAGGCACTAGCCAGGAAGCCCAGCTAATCTCTTCTTAATTTCAGTTCTAAATGAAAAGTTCAATAAATAAGATTTTTTTTTTGAGACAGAGTCTCACTTTCTTGCCCCCAGTAGAGTGCCATGGCATCACAGCTCACAGCAACCTATGATGCTAAACTCTAGGATTCAAGTGATTTTCTTGCCTCAATCTCCCAAGTAGATGGGACTACAGGCACTTGCCGCAATCCCCAGCTATTTTTAGAGACAGAATCTTGCTATGCTCAGGCTGGTCTAGAACTTCTGAGCTCAAGGGATCCACCCTCCTCAGCCTCCCAGAGTGCTAGGATTACAGGAATGAGCCACTGCACCCAGCCATACAATAAATAGATTTAATTAAAAATAGAATAGCTTCACCAAAAAGAAAAAAAAGTGCTCCATAAACTCCATATTAGAAAAAAAATTATATTTGCATATCCATGTTCTCTATTAAAAAATCGTCTATCTTGCTGGACTGAGTTCCCTGAAAACAGCTCTGTCCTTAGCTTATACATTTTGTATTCTCCGGTTCCTAATACATAGCAAACACAAAATAAGTTTGTTGTTGTTATTTTAAATGAAAGGATGAGTGAATAGAGAAGTATTAGGTAAATAGTTATTGCAGCAAAGCCTTGTTCCTCAACTTCAGCACTGTTGACAAAAAAATGCATGTTATGTGGAACAATGGAAGTTGTCCTGTAAGTTTTAGGATGTTTAACAACACTCCTGGCCTCTACCCTGTAGATGCCAGTAGCATACTCCTCACCCCCATCCTGACAATCAAAAACCATCTCCAGACATTGCTAAATTCTTACTTTGAGGGCTTAAAACCAGCTGTAAAGAGCTGGTTTTTATGTGATGTTCTGAATTACAAAACCAGCAAAGTCTCAGTATGATACGGTTTTTGGGAATTTAGAGGCCAGAGGAGGGAGTTACCTAGCAAGGGCAAAGGTTATTTCAGGGAATAAAGGCAGGCATCAATCAGAATGCCAAAAGTTTTCCACAGTTGGACCCTAGGTGGCAGACAGTTGGGGAGACAGGGGATGGGAGTAGACTTCCCCTGCAGATGTGCCTGGGGAGGTACAAATGGAATGGTGTCCCAATGAGGAGTAAAGAAGAAACCCCGCCTCTTCTTCACTCTGGAGTCTCAGAAGTTAAAAGGCTGCAGAAATAAGTTGCAAATGGGCATTCAGAAATTGCCAAATGGGTAAGTGATGCCAGAACCACATTCACAAATTACTACATGTCTTAGTCAGAACATGGGCACTGGAGAGCCTGTATTCAAATCTCTGCCACTCCTAGCTGTGACCTTGGACTGAATTACTTCTTAGTTACTCAGCACCTCAGTTTCTCCATATTATTTCTTCTCTTGAAAGGTGTTCCCAGAAACCAAGAAACCTGGGCTTGTCCTAAGATGAAAGGGAGACCTGAAATTTCTTTGAATCAGATAGGATCAGATTTTAAACCAAAAGTGACTACAAAGTTCTTTGACTAGGCTGAGATGTCAGTAAGTCCTTCTTCACTCAGTGGAATGGAGAGGCTAGAAAATGTAAGGCTGGTAAAGGTTACAAAAGAAAAAACAATTCCAGGCCTTTCTGAGTTTTTATTCTTCAATCCAACTCTCTACAGTTCAAAGGATTCTAGGAAACAAGTGGAATTTAGGACACTGAGAAACCCAATCAAATTTTACAAATGAAAAGTACCAGAAAATAATTCCTCCTAAAGAGCTGCTGTAAGAGATCTGGGGCACTGCTACATGAGCTAATATTAACAAAATGAGTGAACCTAAATCTAACCAAATCTTTAGATCCAAATACCAGTGTACAGGTGAAATACAGAAGGAAATTACACTGAAGGTTTTCAAACTTTGCTATAAATTAGAATCACTGGAAAGCTTTTAAAACATTCTGATACCTTGACTGCAACCAAATTCAATGAAATCAGTCTTTTGGGAGTGGGACTCAGACATCAACTTTTTTAACTTTTGAAACTTTCTTGGTGATTCCAATCTGCACTGAGTTTGAGAACTAATAAGTTAAAGATACTGAAAAGAAGCACTTGGCCAAATCCAGAATGTGAGACATTTCATAAGACTGAAGATTCAAGTTCCTCAACAAATAATGGCATTTTTACAAAAAAGAGGGAGAAAGAAAGGGAACTGTCACAGATTAAAAGAGAATGAATAGCCTTATCAACCAAATGTAAATAGTAAACTGTACTTGGATCCTACAGGTGTCCGCAGGGTCAGTGGAGGGAGCCTATGGCAGGAAAACTAAACTGATTCATTACTAACACCTATTCCACAGACCCCACTGAGGTTTCACCACCTATCCTATTTAGCATTTGAGTCCAACTGAGCAGAGTAAGAAGGCATGAGATTACGAAATTGGCTGCAAACAGAAAGTCTGAAAACTAGTAAACAAATATGTCAAGTAAGTAAATAAATATATTGAAAATAATGAGAGCGAGTTTTCTCATTATCAGAAAATAGTTACACATATGGAAGAGAGAAAGTTAGAATGAACCCTGTAATGTTGGACTAGAACTAAGGGTGTTAGTATGAACTCAGTTGCCAATATTTATAGTTTTATATATACACATACAACTCTCTCTATATATACATACATACATACACACACACATGTGTAACTCAAGCTATGACTCTCTGGAGGTTCAAAAACTGGTGGATCAGCTTGGGGCCCACAGCTCAATGAGTAGGGTGCCCGCTATATACAGTGAGCAGGTGGGTTCCAGCCTGGCCAGGCCTGCTAAACAACAATGACAATGGCAACCAAAAAATAGCCAGGCGTTTTGGTGGGTGTCTGTAGTCCCAGCTACTCAGGAGGCTGAGGCAAGAGAATCATTTAAGCCCAAGAGTTGGAGGCTGCTGTGAGCTGTGATGCCACAGCACTCTACCCAGGCCGACATAATGAGACTCTATCTCAAAACAACTGGTAGATCTCCAGCACTAAGCAAGACCCAAGATTTCTGTTAAAACTATGGGTCCTAGTCTTTCTTCACTGTTACAAAGCCTTCCTGCTCCTTCTGATCTCCAGCCAAGGATCCCTGAATCTTAAAGGTTATGGAAGCTTGAGTGTCACAAAACAAATCCATATGGGTCTTTGCTTTGGGATAGGTTCTTCTTCAGAATGTTATTTCTCCCTCCCAAAATACAGAAACCATTCATTACAAAGAGAAGTAATGAATGGCGCAAAAATTCAAAGTAACAAAAGTGACAAAGTAACAAAAATTCAAAGTACAACCATGACTAGTCACTGAAGATAATTTGCTGCCATGGTTACGAATAATAATAGTAAAAATAATAATAGCAAATCTTTAAATCACGTTTACTCTGCATCTAGTACTATTTTAAGCATCTTACACATACTAACTCATTTAATCCTCACAGAAACCCAGCGAGTTAGGTGATACCATTATCCCCATTTTACAAAGCAGTAAAATGAGGCACAGAGAGATCAAGGGACTGGCCAAAAGTCACACAGCCAATAAATGGCAGAGCCAGGATTCAAGCAAGGCAATCTGACTCCGAAGTTCTGGCTCTTGACCAGTACCACAGAATAATTTAAACACCTTGGAACTGACCTTGTCTCCATGCAGAGCAAAAATGAAACGGCTCCCAACTTTCAAGGCTTGTCTATGTGACCCAAGAATCCCGTCTCCAAATGCCCTGAAAGTCCGACTCGGATACCCGGAAACGTCCCTAGAGTAAGGGCACCCGGAGAGGGCCCTACGCAGACACACCCAGACACACTGCGTTGGCCACAGAGCGCCCTTCCGTCCCCCACGGCCTCTCCCAGGGTCTCCCTCCCCAGGCAGGAGACGAGACTGAAGGGGACTGGTAAGGGAAGGGCTTCTCTCCCCCGCCCCCCACACACCTACAATCACAGCCCTACCGGGGGACAAAAAATCAGCAGCACCCGCCGCGGGAAAGCCACGGACGGAGACCTAAAGCCACAACGTGAAGTAGGCGCCCTAGGGGCATCTCCCACTCACCCCACACTCAACAGTGTGTCCGAAATTAGCAAACCACCCGCAGGGCGGGGCAAGGAAGTGACTTCCGGGCCTCTCTAGCCGCCGCCCTGACACTCTGTCGTTTGCTCGCCTCCCACCTCGTCTCTGCCCCTCTGGTTTTGCTATTGAAGAGGTTTTTAATCTCATGGCATGAGAGCTCCTAAAAAAGAGAGAGTAGGAAAGAGACTTTTAAAAAATGATTTTTTTCAGCTGTAACTGAGGGAGAAAAAGCAAGGTGCAGAACTATCTATAGTTTGAATAGAAGGGAGTCAAAAGAATTTAAAGTATATTTGCTTATGTAGTCACAAAAAAACTCTGAAAAATACATAAGAAAAATTAATAACAGTGGTTATAAACTGGATGGGGGGGACAAAGGTGGGAAGGAGAGTTAAGACATTTTAAACATTTTTAATTTTTAGAGCTGATTGCACTACCTAATTAAAACCTTAGTTATAAATACATAACTGGCTCAAGAAGCATGCTAAATAGTTTGCATGGAAAAGCCAAGATAATCTAACACTCAAATTATGATGAAATTAGAAAGTTTAGTAAGGTTGCTAAATTTTTAAAAATTCATCTTCACCATTGCATTTCTTTCTCATCACCAGCACAAGTTAGGAACTGTAATTTTTTTTTTTTTTTTTTTTTTGAGACAGTCTCACTTTGTCACCGTCGGTAAAATGCTATGGCATCACAGCTCACAGCAACCTCAAACTCTTGGGCTAAGGTGATTCTCTTGCCTCAGCCTTCCAAGTACCTGGGACTACAGGTGCCCACCATAATGCCTGGATATTTTGTTGTTGTTGTTGTTATAGTTATCATTGGGGGGTTTTTGGCAGGCCTGGCTAGGTTCAAACCGACCAGCCCTGGTGTATGTGGCTGGCAGCCTAACCGCTGAGCTACAGGCACTGAGCCACAAACTGTAATTTTTAAAATACAGCAATTGTAGGAGCAAACAAAAAGTGCCTTAATGGAAACATTACAAAGCTTTAATTATTAAGGGCAAATAATTTCCCAAATTAATATACAAATTCAGTGCAAAACCGATCAAAATCACAAGTGTGCTCTGTTGAACTTGACTAGTTGATTCTAACTCATATGGAATAATTAAAGCATAAAGAAGATCCAAGGAAGTGTAGAAACATGCCTTTCCTGATAGATTTAAGTATATAGTAGTTAAGACTGCAGTATTGGCACAATCACAGACAAATAGACCAAGGAAGCAGAGTTGAGGACTAAGAAACAAGCATGTGTGATGCTTGATTTAAGAAAAAAGTTGCATTACGAAGCAATGGGGAAAAAAGGAGTTACTTGAAATAAAACTGTGGTATGTGGTTATCTAAATGGAAAAATAAAATTGGTTCACATGTTGTACAGAAATCAATTCCAGTAAAGCTTAATAAAATAAAATAAACCTTTTACACTTGTAAACGAAAGCTTAGAATAATTTCTTCATGAAATTAAGTAAAACAAAAAAGGAAAAAAAATTTTTTGAAACAAAGTCTCACTTTGTCACCCTCAGTAGAATGCCGTGGCATCATAGCTCAACAACAATCTCAAACCCTTGGGCTCAAGCAATTTTCTTGCCTCAGCCTCCTGAGTAGCTGAGACTACAGGTGCCCACCACAATGTCCAGGTATTTTTTTTTTATTAGAGATGGGGCATTGTTCTTACTCAGGCTGCTCTCGAACTCCTGAGCTCAGGCAATCCATCTGCCTCAGCCACCCAGAGTGCTAGGATTACAGCATGAGCCACTATGCCCAGCCCCCAATTTTTTCAATTATGGAGAAAAAAATAAATAAATTTGACCTCACTGAAAATTAAAACTACATAAAGAGACATGATAAACCCATGGAAACCGTAATCAAAAGACTAGGAGGGCTCGGCGCCTGTGGCTCAAGCGGCTAAGGTGCCAGCCATGTACACGTAAGGTGGCAGTTCGAATTCCCAGCCCAGGCCCGCCAAACAACAATGATGGCTGCAACCAAAAAATGGCTGGGCGCTGTGGCGGGCGCCTGTGGTCCCAACTACTTGGGAGGCTGAGGCAGGAGACTCGGTTGAGCCCAGGAGTTGGAGGTTGCTGTGAGCTGTGATGCCATAGCACTCTACCCAGGGGGATAGCTTGAGGCTCCGTCTTAAAAAAAAAAAAAAAAAAGACTAGAAGATATTTGCAACACATGTATTCAATAAAGGATCAGTACATTGCATGTATAATGAGCATATACAAATAAATGTTTAAAAGTCAGCTAACAAACAAAAAGGCAAAGAATAAGCACAGGCAATTCTCAGTGGCAGAATCTTTAATGAACAATAAATGTAAGCAAATATATTTACTCATTAATAATTAAAGACAAATTTTAAACCATTTAATACCCTGACATTAGCAGTAACATTTGCTGATAAGAAAGTGAAAATTTTGAAACTCTTATAGACATTTGCTGGGAGTATAAATTGGGGTACACTCATCTTAGAAAGTAATTTTCTAAGCTTCAAAATATTAATATTCATATTTACCATTTAGGAGCTCTTATACAAGTACATTAATAAGAATGTTAAATGAGTGACTAGTCTAGGCCAGACATAGTTTTAGCTGTTTAGGACCCAACAGTGGTGAAAAATGCAAAGATTACTACCTTCATAGAGTTAATGTTCCTGGGGAGACTTACAAAATAAATAAATAAATAAACATTAAGTAGAATAAATAGATAAACTAGAATAGAAATTGATGAGCACTGTGATTTTTTAAAAGAAGAGGAAGAAAAAAAAGAAAAAATCAGAGTAGAGTGACTAGAAGCCCTAGGGTGGGATGGAACCAACACTAGCATAAAATAGGAAAGGCAGTGTAAGTCTGGTGACATTTTGGCCAACATCTGAAGGAGATGGAGGAGTTAGCCCTGTGCATACCTGAGGGAGAGTGTTTCTAATAGAGGAAATAGCAAGGACCCCAAGGGGGCTGAGGTGGAGTGAGCAAGAGGGAGGGTACAAGTTGCAAAAAAAAAAACAGCTTCTATGTAAAATGGGGAGCCTTTGCAGGGTTTTAAGGAAGAGAATGACATTCTGACTCAAATGATTGCTCTGGCTGCTGTGTTGAAAATGTCTTGTAGGGTAGCAAGGACAGAAGCAGGGAGACTAGTTACAAGGAAAAGAAGGTGATGACAGAAGAAAGAAAAAGAAGGAAAGATGATGTCTCAGACCAGGTGATAATAATGAAGATGGTGAGACGGCTGGATATATTCTGAAGGTAAAACCAGCATGAATTCCTAACAAGTTGGATGTGAGATGAGAAAGAAAAAGAGAATTCAAAGATAATTATGAGGTTAAATGGAATGACTGAAAAGATGAAACCATCATTAGCTGAGGTATGAAAGATTTTGAGGTGGAGAAAGTTTGGAGAGGGCAAACAATATGTGACTTTTGGTCAGGTTAAGTTTGACATGCTAGACCAATCATTTGCCCATTACTCTTAGATTCATTCTTTGCCTTCCTTTGCCCTGCTCCATAGCTGAGGGAACTGCATTTCCCAGACTTCTTTGCTCTTGAGTTTCTGGATAGGTTTGGCCAATGGAAGTCAAAGGAAGAATTCTAGAGGGCAAGAGGAGGGAGGCCAGGAAATTTCTCCCAAGGTCTCTCTGTGCTTTTGGGGTGTCAACAGCTGTCTTACCCAGGGCTCCAATTCTTGGTCTTTGGTTCTTCTATTATTCTCCCTTAAAGTTCTTGATAATACAGCTTTTGTTGGATAAATCAAACTTCGTGTCTGTCTTTGATCCTCCAACACTAAGGGTAATGTCAGTTTTCTACTGTTGCTGACCTCTGAGTTGCCTCATCATTTCCTATTTGGCTCCTCAGCTTTTCCTTCATCTTGCAACTCAATCCTGGCATTAAGTCCTTAGTATTAGGTATACATAGAGTGCTTTCTTTTTTCTATATACACCCTGAGTGATTTCTGAACATGTAGTATGTAGTAGAAATAATGAGAAGGCATTTAGATAAATGAATTTGGAAATCAGGAAGAGTTAGGGCTGGAATTATGAATTTGGGAGTCAGAAGCAGAAAGCAAGCATGTAAACTTATGAAGGTGGAGGAGATCACATAGGAAGTGAGTATATGCAAAGAAGAGGAGAATTCCCAGGAAGCTGACCCAAGACTCTGGGATTTGTATGCAGGAATTTATTGGTATCCTGATGAATTTTTTGTCATCAGGTATAACACTCATGAGGGATTAAAGAAACAGGACTAGGAAGAGTAGTTGAATGTTATAACAGAGGCTCCAACTTATCCTAACAGGAATTCAGAACATTCACCAAAGTTGATGCTTTGGGTTTGCCCTTTTCATACACACACTCCATCTCTTGGGGACTTTGCGAGTTCAAGGTACTAAAAGAGCACTGAGTTACGGTAAACGCAGGCAGCACTGAAGGCCAAGATTCTTCAGAGGCCCAGAAAGGGATAATGCCCAGGAGGAAGTGATGGGCCCTTTTGTCTGCATGCTTAAAAAGCTTAGGTTTAGGTTTCCTCCGGATGTAGGTTAGACCCATTGTGTGCACATCATCTGGATTTATAGTGTTACTTCTTTCAAAACTTTGCACAACGACTGCATTCAATGGGAATTTGTGTAATGAATGAACTTTTAAAAACCAATGCAACCTCTTAATATGTATAATTTGTCTTCTCCACTTTTACAGTACTCTGTATTCTTGCAGTAGTCTTCTCGCTGTTTCTCCTCATTTCCTACAGTCTCATTTCCTTACAGTCTATCCTCCATGTGGCTGCTAAGATAAAATTTATAGATGCAAATTTGGACATATTGCCCAAATTCCTTGGTTAGGGACCAAGAAAAAGTTAAGAGCAGGTGCCTCCTGCCACATACTCCACTCATCAGCCATTCTGATTTGACCAATTCTTTGGATGCACAAAGTTTTTCACCCCAGTCCTGCTGTTGTACGTTCTAGTCCCTCTCCCAGAAATTCCTTTACTCCTTTCCCTGTGTACACTGGCAAATTCCTGCTGATTTTGTTCCGCTCCATTTGTTTCCCCTGCTCTTCTGTGCCTCAAATTCGACCTAGTATTTACATTTACTTCCTATATCTGGACTTAGGTAGCGTTTACTATGTTCCAGGGACTATTATAATCGATTTACAAACATTTATTTTACTTCATTTCATATGAAAGTCGGTTTTCTGTAGTTAATTGTTTATATGACCTTCTCCTTCCAGACTTTTAGATTCCAGAAGAAAGTAAAACTAACAAAACTACAACAAAAACGACTTTGTATTCTCGTCCCCACCTTTGTACGTCAGACCAGAGGAAGGGGACTGGCTCAAGAAAGAATAAATCAGTGTTAGAAGCGGAGGAACTATGAAACCCCTCGCACCTAACATTTTGCGTGTCTACGACCGTCTGACTCGCACAGACTGCTATTTCACTGCCTCACTCCCAGCAGGGCTGGTGTTTCGGGCCCCCAGCTTTGCAATAAGGTGGGCACCAAGGCGCTACAACCTCTGAATTTCTAAAAAGTAAACCTGTGCGCTGACCTACAGCTGGGCTCAGAACCGTGACGCACTTCCGCTTGTGTGATCGGTCCGTTGTCTGGGGGCTGCAACCCCGTCACGGGAACTGCAGCTCCCCAGTCCCGAGAAGGTGACTTTTGTCTCCGAGTTGGAACCCTCCAGTTCCCAGGAAATTTACGGCTGCCCCTAGAAATAGGCGGCTGGGGTGTCCATACTGGAGTATCCCAGGCCACCCTCTCGCCTCTGCCCGGACCTTGCCTTTGGGGGCCTAAAACCGCAGTGGTTAAGCAGTAGGTCCCGCCCCTGTCCCAGGCGGGGCCTTGAGAGCGACCCCTAGACGGAACTGGACGGAACTTTGCGGCGGAAGCCTAAGTCCGGAGGTAGAGGAGGAGCGTCCGACTGCAGATCCCGCTACCTCTCAAAGCCTATACTCCCTAAACACCCATCACTTTTATTTACAGGTGTTACCAACATCGCTTCTCGGCCTTTTGGCTAAGATGCAGTATAGTAACAGCTGTTAACATTGAGCAGTATTTTTCGCGTACATTTTTTCTTTAAATACTGTAAGATAAATTACAAACATCGTAACTTTTCACTCCTAAATAGATTATAATATCTCTCTTAAAAAAAAATTTTTTTTTTTAGACAGAGCCTCAAGCTGTCACCCTGGGTAGAGGGCTGTAGCATCACAGCTCACAGCAACCTCCAACTCCTGGGCTCAAGCGAGTCTCCTGCCTCTGCCTCCCAAGTAGCTGAGACTACAGGCGCCCGCCACAACGCCCGGCTATTTTGGGGTTGCAGCCGTCATTATTGTTTGATGGCCCGGGCAGGATTCAAACCCACCACCTTAGGTGTATGTGGCTGGCGCCTTAGCCACTTGAGCCACACGCGCTGAGCCTATCTCTTTAAAAATTAAGGACATTTCCCTTCAACGCTATTAGTACAATATTACTAGTACAGCCAACTAAGAGTAGGAACATTCTCTAGTAACACTTAATACCTAGTTCATGTTCATACTATCCCCTCCTCCCCGAGTTGTCTCACAAAAGTCTTTTGCAATTGCTTTGTACCAACTAGGATCCAGCTACATAATTATTAAGACTCTTTGAATCTATAACAATCCCACCCTTCCCTTTTTCCCATCCCCTTTCCTTGTTGAAGAGGAGATTCCCCCAGTCCTCCTGTAGAGAATCCCTATTTTGGAATTTGACTGTTTCCTCATGAGATTTAAGTTGTTTCTCTATTTCCTTGTCATGGTAATCAGTTACCATAGAATTTACAATACAGTTAATTTACGATTTACATTATCTTTGGGTTTTGTTGCTAAATATACTGAAGCTGCAGGCTGACACATGGTAGGTACTTAGTAAATATTTATGAAATGGATTCCTTTGTGGATTACAAGTAATGCACAGAAACTGAATATTGAATTTAGGATGAGTTCTCCTACTTCCTCCAGGGTATACCTTGTACACACCAACAAAATTATGGCTTTTTTTTTTTCATTGTACTGTGATTATACCTGTAATCACTATAAACTCCTGTGTATTTCTCAGCTCTTAGCTGAGCTCCATAAATGTCTGAACCATTTTTACAAAGGTTGAACTGTTTCTTCTTTCATTTGTATATACAGGGTGTCCATAAAGTTCGTGTACAATTAAAAATTTATAACTATTTTAAATTGCACACGAACTTTATGGACACCCTATTTCAAATTAAATTAGTTTTAAGAACACAATAAAATCTTACCCAAGTGGATATTTCCAGATTCAATGCAATGCAATAACCTCTATCTCCTCCCTTCTTTTAACTTTGCCTTTTTTGTTTCCATTCATTTCCACTCTCATGCCCTCAGCTCATTTTCCATTTTCCATCTAGTAGAAGAGCTTTTTTCTTTCTTTCTTTCTTTATTTACTTTGAGACAGAGTATCACTCTGTCACCTAGACTAGAGTTCACAACAACCTCAAACTCCTAGGCTCAAGCAATCCTCCTGCCTCAGCCTCCTGAATAGCTGGGACTACAGGCACCCACCACAACACCAGGCTAATTTTTCTATTTTTAGTAAAGATGGGGGTCTTACTCTTGTTCAGGCTGGTCTTGAAATCCTGAGTTCAGGGATCCTCCTGCCTGTGCCTCCCAGAGTGCTAGGATTATAGGCATGTGCTACTGTGCCCAACTAGAAGAGCTTCTTAACATAAAAATCTGTTTGTCACTTCCTTTTTAAAAAGCCTCCTCTGGTTCCCATTGTGTTTATGAAATCCAGACTCCTATGTCCTGCATGACCTCTTCCACCTTGTCTTGCCAGCCTAATACATTGCCACTCTCCTCTTCTTTCATATGGGCGTAGACACTTCAGTCTCTTTTCATTTCTTTGACTACAGCATTCCCTGTCTCAGGGCCTTTTAATAATCCCAACTGCTTTTCCTGCCACGCCCAATCTGTAATCTATGTGGCTCACTCCTTTGGCTTTTAAGGACTCAGTTTAAATGTTACCCGACCTTCTACTCTCCCCATGTAAATAGGTTCTCCATTTGTTTTTTTGTTAGTTAGTTTGTTTGTTTTTGAGACTGAGTCTCACTCTCACTATGTCTCCCTCGGTAGAGTGCTGTGGCATCACAGCTCATAGCAACCTCAAACTCTTGGGCTTAATCAGTTCTCTTGCCTCAGACTCCCAGTAGCTGGGACTATAGGTGCCCACCACAATCCCTGGCTATTTTTGTTGTTGTTGTTGTGGTTGTTGTTTCACTGGCCTGGGCCAGGTTTGAACCCACCAGCCCTGGCGTATGTGGCTGTCACCCTAACCACTGAGCTACCGGCACCAATCCTGGTTCTCAGTTTATTGGTAACTCAGTGCCTAGTTTATTTTTACCACAGTACTCATCATAAGTCATGATTATTTTATTTGCCTCCTTATTTTTGTTGTTTGCTGTTATTATCAGCCTGGGGAAAGATTTTATGAAGAAGACTTCTGTGGCAATTGCAACAACAAAAATAAATAAATGGGACTGAATTAAACTGAAAACTTCTGTATAGCTAAGGAGACAACAACCAAAGCAAATAGGTCACCTTCAGAATGGGAAAAGATATTTGCATATTATGAATCAGACAAAGGCTTCATAACTAGGATCTACAGAGGGCTCAATTAATCAACAAAAAAAGAGCCAACAATTCCGTATCACTGGGCAAAAGATATGAACAGAACCTTCTCTAAAGAAGACAGATGAATGGCTAACAAGTGTATGAAAAATGCTCATTGTCCCTAACCATCAGAGAAATAAGAATCAAAGATATCACCTAACCCCTGTAAGCTTAGCCCACATCACAAAGTTCCACAGCTGCAGATGCTGGCACAAATGTGGAGAGAGGGGAACATTTTTATACAGTTGGTGGGACTCCAAACTCATACAGCCTCTTTGGAAAGAAATACAGTGAATACTCAAAGAACTCAAATTAGATCTCCCATTTGACCTCATAATCCCACTACTAGGCATCTACCCAGAAGAAAAAAATCATTTTATCATAAGGACATTTGCACTAGATTGTTTACTGCAGCTCAATTTACAATTGCCAGGATGTGGAAACAACCTAAATGCCCATCAACTCAGGAATGGATTAACAAATTGTAGTAAATGCACACCATGGTATACTATTCAGCCATAAAAAGATGGTGACTTCATATCTTTTGAAATATCCTGGATGGAGTTGAAACACATTCTTCTTAGTAAAGTATCACAAGAATATAAAAGGAAATAGCCAATGTACTCAATACTAATATGAAGCCAGTTGATGATCCAATGCATGCTCAAATAGGAAAAAAACTCATTTCAATTCAAGTTGGGGGGACAGGTAACAAGGTTGGAGTACCCTCACTGAATGGGCACTAGGTGGGGATGCTGGCACCCCTTTTGTTTGTGGGACAGAACCAGAAGATCAACTCTAACTAACTCAATTTTTTTTTTTTTTTTTGGTGGTTTTTGGCTGGGGCTGGGTTTGAATCCACCACCTCCAGCATATAGGCCCGGGGCCCTACTCCTTTGAGCCACAGGCACCACCCTAACTCAAATATTTTGACCTTGTTGCTTATACCCCCACATTAATTTGAAATTAATTTACTTAAAATAGAAAACCTACAAAGATAAAAATAAATGAATAAATACATCACTACTACAGGTTGCGTATCCTTTACCTGAAGTGTTTGGGGCCAGAAGTATTTGGGGGGTTTTTTGTTTGTTTGTTTTGGAGACAGAGTCTCACTTTGTCACCCTGGGTATAGTGCCATGGTGTTATAGCTCACAGCAACCTCAAACTCTTGGGCTCATGTGATCCTCTTGCCTCAGCCTCCCTAGTAGCAGGAACTGCGGGTGCCCACCATAACACCTGGCTATTTTTTTGTTTGTTTAATAGGCCCAGGCCAGGTTTGAACCAACCAGCCCCAGTGCATGTGGCTGGCACCCTAACCACTGAGCTATGGGTTCCCAAGCCATGAATTTTTTTTTTTTTAAAAGACAGAGTCTCACTTCATTGCCCTTGGTAGAGTACCATGGCGTCACAGCTCACAGCAACCTCCAACTCCTGGGCTTAGGCAATTCTCTTGCCTCAGCCTCCCGAGTAGTTGGGACTACAGGTGCCTGCCGCAACGCCCAGCTATTATTTTTATTGCAGTTTGGCGGGGACAGAGTTCAAATCCACCACCCTGCATATATGGGGCCGGTGCCCTAACCACTGAGCAACAGGCGCCGCCCTGGATTTTGGATTTTTTTTTAGATTTTGGAATATTTATATTATATTTATAGGCTGAGCATCCCTAATCTGAAAATCCCACATCCACAATGCTCCAGTGAGCATTTCCTTTAAACATTATGTTGGCACTCAAAAAGTTTCAAGCATATCAGTTTTTGAATTTTTGATTAAGGATGTTCAACTTGTATTTATCTTTCTGTCTTTCTCTCTCTCTCTTTTTTTTTTTTAGAATAAATACCTTACTCCAAATGACACAAAAATCAGAAAAAAGTACAAAGGGTATTCAGTGAAAAGTAAATTTCCCTTGCTCTCTCATTCCATAGTTACCTAGTTTTTCTCCCCTTCTATTGGTTATCTGTTGCCATACTAATGTAGTATAATAAACAGCCATAAAACTTTGGTGGCATGCATATAGCAATAAACATTCATTTTGCACATGGGGCATATAGATGATATGGGGAGAGAAGGGCTTATTTGTACATCTGTAGTCAGCTGTGGGTCGACCAAACAGCCTTACAGAGCTCAGCTAGGCCTAATCACATGTCTGGTGGTTACCTGGCTGTTAGCTGAACTTGGATGGTCTTATCTGCTCCACTGGTGTGATATGCTCTGTCCTACATTTCTCTTATCATCTGAAGGCTAACCTCTGGCAATTTTAGAGGACAAAAGCAAGCAAGCTCAATCACACAAGTATCTATCAAGCCTCTGCTTGTATCATATTTGTTAATATCTTACTGCCCAAATCAAGTCATGGTAGTTGAGCCCAAAGTCACAATGTGAGGGCACTAGAAAGTACATGGCTACAGAGAAAGGTGAAGAATTAAGGCTATTAATGTATTCTGCCATAGCTTTTTCCCATTTTTAAAACATATGTAAGTAAACACCTATATACACTTTTTATCAACATAAATGATAGCATTCACTGTTTCCATACTTTGCTTTTCTCCCCACTACTTCATTATTTCTATTAATACATTATATTCTTTTTTTTTTTTTTTGAGACAGAGTCTCTCTATGTCACCCTCGGTAGAGTGCAGTGGCATCACAGCTCACAGCAACCTCAAAATCCTGGGCTTAAGCAATTATCTTGCCTCAGCCTCCCAGGTAGCTGGGACAACAGGTACCCACCACAACGCCCGTCTATTTTTTTTGTTGTTTCAGTTGTCATTGTTATTTAACTGCCCTAGGCTGGGTTCGAACATGGCTTCCTTGGTGTATGTGGCTGAGCCACAGAGTTTAGTCTTCACTCAGCACCAAAGAATCCAGATTGGGGAGAAGCATATGAATATGAAGAATGTGGAAAGGCCTTCAGTCAGAGGTCAGACCTGAATGAACTTCAGTGGAGCCACACTGGAGAGAAACCCTGTCAATGTAAGGAGTGTGGAAAAGCCTTCAATGCCAGCAGTGGCCTCATTAGACACAGAAGAATCCAAATGGGAGAGGCATGTGGGAAGGCTTTCCACCTCAGCTATACCCTGTTCAGCATCAGAGGATACATACTAGGGAGAAGCGCTATCAGTATAACAAGTGTGGCAAAGCCTTCAGTCAGAATGCAGGGCTTTTCCAGTATCTCCATATTCATACTGGTGAGAAATTGTATCGATGCAATCAGTGCACTAAAAGCTTTAGTAGGCAGACACTCCATAGGAAACATCAGAGGAGCCAGGCTGGAGAGAGACCGTGTAAGTGTGATGAGTAAGGCTAGGGAGTGGCTCACTTCTATAATCTCAGCACTTTGGGAGGCCGAGGTGGGTGGATTGTCTGAGCTCATGAATTTAAGACCAGCCTGAGCTAGAGCAAGACCCTGCCTCTAAAAATAGTCAGGTGTTGTGGTGGGTGCCTATAATCCCAGCTACTTGGGAGGCTGAATTGCTTAAGCCCAGGAGTCTAAGGTTGCTGTGAACTATGACACAATAGCACTCTACCGGGGACAACAAAGTAAGACTCTGTCTCACAAAAAAAAAAAAAAAAAATGTGATGAGTGTAGGAACGCCTTCAGTCATACTGCAACCTTATGAGACATATTAGCATCCATACTTTACAGAACTGGAGCCATGTATTAACTGATTTAATCCCCAAACGTGATCTAAACATGATTATAATTAACTCCATTTTAAAGAGGGGACACTGAAGCACAAAGGCACCTCCTGTATTCATGACCTCATTTCTTTCTTTCCTTCCTTCCTTTTCTTTTTCTTAAAGATAGAGTTTCTCTCTGTTGCCCTGGCTAGAGTGTAGTGGCTACATCAATCTTAGCTCTCTGCAGCTTCGAACTCCCAGGCTCAAGTTATCCTCCTGCATCAGCTTTTAGAGTATCTGGAGCTACAGGCATATGCCACCATGCCCCACCATGCCTGGCTATTTTTTTCTATTTTTAGTAGAGATGGGGCTCTCACTCTTGCTAATTTGAACTCCTGGCCTCAAGTGATCCTCCTTTCTTGGCCTCTCAAAGTGCTAGTATTATAGGCATGAGCCACCACATCCAGCCTTGACTCCATTTCTGATCAGGTCAAAGCCTGCTCCATCATTGATTTGCCTTCTATACCCACAAAATTGCAAATTATTAGGTCAATGCTGTCAGTCTGTACTGGATTCCTTTTTAACAACTACTGTGTTTAGAATTGAAAGCATGGTTTATTTAGCAAATCTCCTATTGCTAAACACTGAGGTTGTATCCCGTTTTTCATTATTTGGAATACCACTGCAATGACAGGCCTTGTACTTTCCTCCTGGAGTACAAGTATAAATGCAGGATCATAGCACATGTACATATTTTAAGTTTTACTGAAAGAAGTCATTAATAAAACACTGGCAAAAGTTGAAAAAATAGTAGTGAGCCTTAACATATACATCCACCTTCAAAAGTTAGCAACTCATGGCCAGTCTTCTCTCATGTATATCCACATCCATTTCTTCCCTTGCCTCATTATTTTGAAGCAAATCCCAGATATGTTATTTTACCTGTAAATAATTCAGTATATATCTTTAATAAATAAGAATCCTTTTAAAACAAACCCTAATATCTTTATCACATAAAATTGAATAGTTATTCATTTTATCATTACATACGCATCAAGTGTTTAAATTTCCAATTTTTTTTTTTTTTTTTGAGACAGAGTCTCACTTTGTCACCCTTGGTAGAGTTCTATGGTGTCACAGCTGACAACAACCTCAAACTCTTGGGCTTAAGTGATTCTCTTGCCTCAGCCTCCCAAGTAGCTGGGACCACAGGCAGTTGCCACAATGCCTGGCCATTTTTTTTGTTGCAGTTGTTTAGCTGGCCTAGGCTGGATTCGAACCCGCCACCCTCGGTGTATGTGGCTGGCGTTGTAACCACTGTGCTACAGGCACCAAGCTGTAAATTTCCAGTTCTTATAATTTATTTAACATTTGTTTGAATCAGGATCCCCCATGTGCAAAAGAATGTCTTCCTCTCTCTTTGTCTCTTTTTAAAAAATTTCAGACTAATATAAGAGTCTAATACAAGTTGTATTAGATACAATACAACTAATACAAGTTGTAATTGTCCCCCTCACCCAGAAGGTGTGCCATACACCCTTACATTGTGCCTGTTAGGTGAGAACACACCAATTCTCCTACCTCTTTTCCTTGCCCCTCTCCTCCCCACTTGTTTGTGTTTTTTTCTTGTGTGGGTGTGTATTTGTTTATCTATTGGTTTCCTATTAGTATTGAGTACATTGGATACTTGCTTTTCCTTTCTGTGATATTTTACTTAAAATATTCTCCAACTGAATCTAAGTTAGTACAAAAGATACAAAGTCTCCATCTTTTAATGGCTGAATAGTATACATATACTGCAGTTTGTTAGTCTATTCATGTGCACTTGGATTGCAAGTGATGGACACTTGGATTGATTCCACATCTTGGTGATTGTAAATAGAGCTGTAATAAACATTCTAATGCATATGTCCTTATGATAAAATTTTTTTTCTTCTGAATTTATTATCTTCTCTCTTTTAATTGGGAGATTTCTCCTCCATTTCTTTTTTCCCCATTGCATTGTATTTGTTGAGGGAGGGAAAGAGTGTTCATACCGTAATTGCTCACAGTATGCATTCTGATGAATATCTCTGTAGTGTAGTTTAACATCGTTTTCTGTCTTCTGTATTTCTGAACTGGTAGTTCAGAGTTCAATTCCTTGTTGCATAGGCCTCTTTAACATGACAGATTGCTTCACCAAAACATCTAAGGGAGAACATCTGCTAGCAAGATAAAAGCCAGCTTTGTAACCTAATCACAGAAGTGACTTTCCCTCAACATTGCTGTATTCTATTAATTAGAAGCAAATTATTTAAGGAGGGAATTGTATAGGCCTTGAATACTGGGAAATGGAATCATTGAAATATTTTTCAGAGGCTGCCTCCCACACTTAATATATCACATCATATGTACATTTAGAATTTTAACACCACTAAAGTACCTTCAAATTGGCTGTGCAAATTTATATTCTCACCAGCATAGCATGTTTATCTTATTTCCTTGCCCATTATCAAAATTTAAAATATTTGCCAAGTTGTTAGGTTTGTAATGATATGTTATTTTTAATCCTTGAATACTAATAAAATGGTGCATCTTTTAATGTTTACTGGTCATTTGCATTTCCCCTTTGTGAATTCCTTATTCATATCCTTTGTACAATTTAACTTCGGAGTTTTTTAACTTTTCCTTATCAGTGGGTAGAAATTTTTTTATATTTTGAATACTAATTCCATGTGCGCATGTGTGTTATATACACACACATATTATATACATTTCATTTTTGAATAATATAGGACTACCCCCTGAAGACTAGATGCTGAATAAGGAGTCTTTCTGAATCCCAGACTTTAGGCAGAGTACATCTGCTACTAAAATTCCTAGGCTCAGACCATCTAGAGAACCAAGAGAAGTACTAGCTATGACCATGCCAGTTCTTGAAGTACAAAAAAGGTATTTGAAAGTCAAGACGTAAAAAAAAAAAAAAGCTTCACATGTAATCAGAAATCCAGACTTCCAGGAAAGAGTCCTTCATACCAGGAAATCTGCAGAGAGCACTTCAGGCACCTCTGCTACCAGGAATTTTCCTGGGCCTGAGTGACGCTGAGTTATCTCTGCAAGATCTGCCATCAGAGGTTATAGTCAGAGTACCACACCTGGAGCTGCTGACACTGGAGCAGTTCCTCATCATCTTGAGAAACTCTAGACCTCAGTTAGAGAATATTACCCAGAAAGCGAACAGGTTGTGACCTTGTTAGGTGAGTAGATAGCAGATGGATGGGTAGGAGGCTTGAAGGTATAAACCCAAAACAAGGGGCACAAATTAGTTGACAATGAGGAGAGTACTTCTGAGAAGCTTGTCCTACTGAGCCAAGACAAAGTTATCAGTTATTGGTGCTTTTTTTTTTTTCAGGGTAAGGAAGGTTTTATTTAGGAAGAACAAAGAGAAAGTTTAGAGCACTTCCAAAGAGAGTTGGAAGTGGGTCCCTCATGAAGGAGAAAAGGTAAGAGACCAGTTACTGGTGCCTATCTTTTCAACTTTTGACTATCACCCATGTAAGCAATGGTCTAATGAAATATTGATTCTTCTCCCTCCCACAAGTCTCTTCTCTGAGGATTTATCCCTAATTCCCATGCTAACAACCCTGTGTAATCTCCCTTACAGTTAGATGGCTCCCAGATTAACTCTGGCATTTCTTTTGATGCTCTCTGTGCTACAGGCACCTCCCTAAAGGGAAGCAGCCAAATACAGAATATAAGCACCAAAGAAAGGAAAGAACATTAACAGATTCTTCCTGGTGACTATTCTGACACACTGAAGATGAGAGAACAGGGCCTACTCTGAAGAATTGCCTTTGCTATTATAGCTTCCCTTCTCACATCAGCCTAATTTTGTTACTAACTCAGGGAGCTTAGGGAGTGGTAGACAATGGTAACCACATGCAGATATTATCAGCAGACAGAGGTGGAACATCCAGGAAGGCGGCTGGTGAGCATACCACATGTAGATTCTGGATAACTTTGGAAGTATTCCTTAGGGATTCTAGGCGGGGGAAACCACAGTCATCTTGCCAGGGGCTAAGATCATCATAAGGCTATCTCCACATTGCGACCACCCCAGCTTTTGATCAGTCCTGGCCTTGAAACCTCCATCTTTATCACTTTGTAACAACACAAGTGGCTCTACTGTGCCCCCTCCTCCTGCCTACTCCTGTTCACTGAATTTTTTTTCTGTAATCTTTTCCCAGATCTACCTCTGCTTTATGTATCCAGCATTTCATATTCTCACTTTCCTAGCTATAATCTTTCTCTTACTCTCAGTCCTCTGGCCCTAGAAGAAAAATGTGAGCTGCCTGAACTTCACCCTTAGCTCTCATGCCTTGGTTGACAAAACCCTGATCACACCTGTGTACCTTGTCGCCCCAACATACTTGTATAATTTCAAATTTTGCTGATCTGCACCTCAAAGCCCAAATTATCATAAATGCCTCCATTTCATATGCTTTTCCTTGACTCCAGATGAGACAATTATACATATAATGTATATAAATATACATTTATTTCTCTTTCAACTAACTAGATCTCTTCCACAACTCTTAGGCTTCCTTAATGTGGAGAAAAAGAATTATCAGCAAACCATATCCATTTTTTTTTATTCCTTCTTGTTTCTGACATTTACTCGACACTTAATTTGCTGAAGGCAATGTGTGGTGTTCTGGTTTTAGTTCATTGACTATTTGTCTTGACACTTGTGCTGAAGGAAATTATTTACTGTGCCCTATTTAGCCATGGATATCCAGATAACATTTGGCAGTCAATATAACAGTTGAGAATGATGATTCCTAAATTTTAAAATTTAGAATTAAAAAAAAAAAGTTTTTTAAAAAATTAAAAAAAAACAAATTTAGAATTTAAAAAAATTAAAAAAAAAACAAATGTAGAATTTATACATTGATATAGTGCTCAGGAATCAAAAAGTCAATTTGCTCTGTTAACTCCACAGCCTCAGACAAAGAAAGAACGTAAGGGGTTCTGTCAGCATCCAGAGTGGCTCCCTATGATTCAGTGCTCAACTCAACAGAATATTCTGGTTTTTTTTATCACAACCTCCCTACTGCCTTCTCCTCATTCACACTAGTCGTCAGACTGTAAGAACATGAGTATGTATACTGGTCACCTCCGTGGTCCCTTTAAGCTGATACTTTGGCAGAGAAATCAAAGTTGTCTTCTTTCTCACTGTCTCAAAAATGTCTACAATTCCCTTAGCAGTGCTATACAGCTTGCTCATCAGTTAATTTATTAGATCCTTTTATTAATACAACTTATTCAGGAGCTACTGTGTAATCCGTCCTTATGTGGCCTCTTCATCTCCTTGGCTATTTCAGTTGAAGTTCTCTCTGGATATGTCCAGTCCATCTGATGAACTTTCCCTATTCTTTACTTCCTGGCAGTCTTCCTTCATCATACCCAACAAACGTTTCATCTTCATCCTTTTTTTTTGGAGGCAGAGTCTCACTTTGTTGCCCTGGGTTAAGTGCTGTGACATCATAGCTCACAGCAACCTCAAACTCCTGGGCTCAAGTGATTCTCTTGCCTCAGCCTCCTGAGTAGCTGAGACTACAGGTGCCTGCCATAATGTCCAGCTATTTTTAGAGACAAGGTCTCACCGTGGCTCGGACTGAGCTCAAACCTGTGAGCTCAGGCAATCTATCCGCCTCATCCTCCCAGAGTGCTAGGATTACAGATATTAACCACCATGCCTGGCCCTCATCTTCATCCTTTTCTACCTGCCCCAACTATTGGTGGCTACTGCTTGGCACCTCTCCTGACACATCAGACTACTGCTCACATCTCTGTTGACAGCCCATGTCTTCCCTACAACATTCTTCTTTATGCCAAATTCTATTCATCAGTCTGTTTTCCAAGACTACCAAGTCCCAAGGCTATGCTGGTAGCTTCTTATCTTCATGATGGTCCATCTCTAGTCTTTCTGAGGGTTCTATCCTTCCTGTTTGAACAATAACCAAACTTCCTCGTGACAACCCACCCTACTCTCCTGCTGGTGTCCCTTTCCTTCAGCTTATGACAGGAGGAACTGGCCTTAGAGCAGGTTAACAACTGAATAAGTGAAACTCCTTAAAACAATTCCTTTTTTTTTTTTTTTTGCAGGCCTCAAATAAGTTTCTGAGCCCTAATACCATAGAAGCAATGACAAAGAGATAAAGGTTCACATGAGTGAGCTCCAAATGCATCTGAGGATCCACACCAGGGAGAAGCTGCAGAGCTTCCAAACAGACCCAGCACATATGCCGGTCCAGTAGTGCTGCCTTCCACTGCAGCCCGGCCTTTGCACACACATGGGCATGCTCTGTTTTTTCCTTTATAGTATCCTCCTTTTATATCTATGAATGTTCCTACCCATCTACACACAATCTGATCCAGTTCTACACCAATGCTGAGGTCTTAGTCTTGTACCACCTACATTTTGTTCAGAACACTCTGCCTTCATGGGTTCTATCTTGATTCTGGACTATGATCTCAGCACCATCTATGGTTACCATGACACTGCCTATCTTTTTAAAATGGCATTCTCAAGGCCTAGTGTGGTGGCTCACACCTATAATCCTAGCACTTTGGGAGGCCCAGGCTGGAGTATTGCTTGAGGTCAGGAGTTCAAGACCAACCTAAGTAAGACTGAGACCCTAATCTCTACAAAAAATAGAAAAATTAGCCAGATGTGGTGGGTTATACCTGTAGCCTTGAACTCATGAATGTGAGGTTGCAGCTATCATGACGCCACTATACTCTATCCCAGGTAACAGGAGACAAGGTGAAAAAAAGAGAGAGAAGAGAGAGAGAGGGAAGGAGGGAAGGAGAGAAGGAAGAAAGGAAGGAAGGAAAGAAGGAAGTAAGTCTCCAGAGAAAATTTTTTTTTAAATGAGAGGCTGGATTTTATTCTTTAAATGTATAAAATAGTTAATTCAACAAATAAATGCTTTCCCACATATCTGACATAAAATTAGACATAGAGAAAGATACCACTAGAGTTTCAACATTTTTAGATAATTTTAAACATTATTTGCTATAAGTCTTTGAATTTGAAATTCTATATAAATATCTGAACTACAAAATATTACTTAATATTTTCACTATATACAACAGATTTGCTCTGGAAGGGAACAATCTAATGTGTAGTTATTATTTTTCTATGTATTTTTAATGTCTTTATTGTATCCATTTGTTTGCCTTAATCTGACAGATGAGCATTGTGTTCCAAGTAGAAATGTGCAACACATCTCCGAAAATCCAAGAGGTCTAGAGAGTCACCTGGGTTACAGGTTCTATGTAGTTGCCATGCATTGTTCATGGCTGCATCAATCATGTAGCTCATCAAAATTGAGTACCATTTCTTGCTTCTTATCCTCACCCTGTATTTGGAAATAATTTGATCCATTTTAACTACACCTTCCTTGCATTCATTGTACACTTTCACAATTGATGGCTGACTTATCTGAGGGATCGCTTCATCATCAGCAAAACAATTTATCTCACTAATTGGTTCTATGCCTACAGCATTGGAACACAGACTGATAATGTCATCACCATACCAACGACACAAAATTATTTCATCACTTTCTTCCACTCGGAAATCAATATACCCCCTCTTCATTTTTTTCATATGTTCTGCATTCATAAGGGGGCATTTTTCTGTTCTGTTCTCACCAATCATTCCTGTTGCCCTCACTCCCTTCTTCTTCAAGGCTGACACCAATCTGACACTTGTAAAGAAGGTATCAAAACACAGGTGATAGGGATATTGACCTCTCTCTAAAAGAACATCAGCAAAGTTCATCACTAGATTTCCACCTAACCCAAGGCCATGATCTTCATATGCTTTCATACTTGATTCTTCCTGATGAGGTTCAAACCAAACCAGATAACCCTGTGTGGTGGTACCACACCAGATTTTATAGCCAATTCTAATAGGCTTTCCATTCAGGAATTGGTCACTATCAAAGCATTCACACATTGATTTGTCAAACCAATAATATTCTTCCAGGGGCGCATACAAGAGGAAATTTTTATTCATTTGCTTTATAAGAGGCCTCAGTTTTGTAAACTTATCTTTTTGATCTAGGTGGCCATTATCTGTAAAGTGCAGGTACGAGAAAATTGATTCAAATCTGTCCCTTCTAATTGCATCTCTAACAAAGTTCTGATCGGCATCCGGGACTTCCCAATACATTCCCCTTCTGGGATGCCTCACAAATCCACTCAAAAGCAGAACACCAAACACACACCTCATTTCCTGAATTGTGACTGCCAAGCTGACACTTTTCTGAGAAGCATAATTATTGGTTTCACTGACAATTAAGTTGAATGTTTCATCATCAAAAAATAATTCAAAGAGCTCTACTGGGTTCAACTTTTCACTCTTGAGATTCAGAAGTCCAGAATCCAGGGCTGACCAGCTTGGAAAGTTGGGTTTAATATCTCTTTTGGTCCAATTTTTTTCTGGGACACTTGGTACTTTTAGCTTCTTTTGAGCAGGCTGGGTCTCAGGCTCCTTATCTTCCTCCATGTCTGAGTCACCAGAAAATGCAAGGCTTTGGAGTAGTTCCCTCACTCGAGCTTTGTCTTTTTTTCTCCCTTTTCGGGTCATAGTGCCTGTAGAATATTCCAAGGATGAGATGTATGTCTGGGCCCACAAGTCACCCAGGTGATGGTCCTTCAGAGTGTTCAAATGTGTAACTGTCCTTTCAGTAGGGACCAGAGTACAGGGGATGTGGGGTGCATGACCTCTGGGAAACAAAAAAGAACATGTTATAAAAATCCTGTCTTTCTCAGCTATTTGAGGCACTGAGGAGAGAGGACTCTTGAACCCAGGAATTTAAATCCATCCTGGACAATATAGAGAGAACCTGTCTCAAGAGGAAAAAAGTCCTCAGTCTTATGCTTTAAAACATGATAAATGCACTAAAGCCTAAATCTTTCGGCAGGCAGAATTACTTACTTGTCATTCCTCACGTTTTCATGGGAAGGACTTTGGCTAGACAACATTTCTGGCCTCTTTCCAACTCTCACTCACTCCTCATGATGTAAGAAATTGTTGAATCTGGAAAAAGGAACTGGGCATCCATGATGCAGCCCCTCCCTCTGTCCTCTTTAAAAGGAGGATGCAGATACCCCATGCTCCTTTTTGCCCCAGGTTGCATTGGGAGGACTGTGCAGAGCGGACATCTGCTGCACTTGTCCTCTGCCGGTAGGAGCCTATTTAGCTCTGCCTCTGAGCTGCTTAATCCACTCTAGGGTCTGTCAGTATAGAGCTCAGGTTTTCAGAACCACCTGTTTTATTCCCATGTCACTGTTAATTGGTTTAGAACTCAGACAAGGAAGGATGTTGTTATTTACCAGGCCTCCTCACACCTCACAGAATTTCTAAACATGGAAGAACTTAGCCTTTCCTAGTTCTACATTTATCTGGGGAACATACTGCTCTGGATAAAAAACAAAAAAAGAAACTCAGCTCACTGCACTTGAACTGATTTTTATGAGGTTTACATGGAAATAAGCTAAAGTTGCTAAGATGCAAACTATTATTTTACATAAACTTATTTCTAGATATTTGCATTTCACTTATTATCGGTATCAATGTTTTATCAGTATACTAGCCTAGTTTTAGAAGACATAGGACAAAAAAGCAGTGAAAATATTATATTTTAATATAATTTATACTACATATATTTATTTACTTAAAGAATTTATTATCCTAGCTGTCTTCAATGTCAACATGTACTCAACACATCCATTCTTAAGAATTCCCTGACATTCACCCCTTTAGTCAATCCTCTCCTGACAGTGAGCCTTTCTGCTGCTAAAATCTAAATTCCAAGAGATACAGTATATTAAGCCCAATACTGTGAGAAAGGAAACAGGAAAAAGAGTGAGGTAAGTAAGTAGGGTGGCAGTAAGGGACTAGAGGAAGGATATAGGGGTGTGGGTATTGCTGGGTCTTTGACATGTGATTGACCTGACACACCAAACCTGCAACAGGCTACCTTCAGACTTTTTGTTATGTGAAACAATGATTTATCCTTATTCTTCTAGATACTGAGTCATTAGTCATGGTTTCAGTTAGCTGATGCTGAATGCCCGCAACAGGCACATAACAGATTCCTATTCTCCAGTTATAACTCTACACTTAAGTTACTGAACATTATTTCTCTTCCTTAGCAGAGTTTGGCTCAGTCTTTACTACCTTAATGAAAGAGAGATCAAAAATTTCGCTTCTCTTCTTAAGCTTCAAGACATTTTTATTTTAGCTGAGATTTAACTCCTTGTTTTCTGAAGATGAGCAAATGCCCTGTTCTTTAGCCTAATTATCCTGCCTTGTTTCCTTTCTCCTCTTTTCTCAAGTATCTGAGGAGTTAATGGCTTCACCAGAAGCCATCCTCTGCTTGTGGTTTGTTCCCTGCTTTAGGAGTATCTATGTTACATTTTTATTCATTTTCCCAACCAACACTTATGAAGTACCCACTACTATCATTAATTTCTCCTTCTTTATCACCGTCTGATCTACTTCTTGTTCAGGGCTTCTAAAGAAGGTTGAATCAATCCTACGCAGCCTCACTAAGTCTTCTTCCAGTTCAGATGATATTTCTTTCTTAACCATCATGGAAGCTTCACTTGTAGACTTCACTTTCATGTAAATTCATCTAAATTCTCTGCCTGGCTTCTTTATCTGCAGCTCCGTAAGTATGCAAGGGAGTGCAGAGAAGAGTGATTAAGCAGGACACACTGGGTCAGGACAGGATTCTGGAAGAAACTGTGTGCCAAATGAAGGTTTTGTACAATTATGGTATATTGACAATATTCAACAGGTCACCTTCTTAGCATCAGGCCCCCTATGATTGCAGAAGTAAGAGTGGTACTCATTCTGTATTATTCCAGGCAAGCAGGCTTTGAACAACTGGTTTCTCTAGTTTCATTCCAAGTTCTTCTTATATCTCTATGATTTGATCCACTAGCACCGTGGACACTCACCTTTTGGGTGTTTCTGAGATCGCCTGACCTTGTTCCATTTCTTCAGAAGTTTCTTGCTTTGCATTAAACAATCCATCTTTAGTTACAACTTCTTCAGCTAAAATGATACAGTAATGATTTTAATGTCATATCTGTGAATTTTGAAAAAATGACCTCCAGTGTTAGGGAATGTATGTCCCAAATTAAACCAAACAAAAAATCAACAGATGTCTGTGTACAGAATAGATGTTCCACATTAAACCAAACAATCAACAGGTATCTTGGGGTTTACAATTAGTTTCATCAATCCTACAAGACATGGCACAATATGGGAAAATAATAAGAAAGGTCAATTAAGGAACAAGAGCTCAGCTTGGGAGAGGACCCAGAGCACATTTAAAGAAAATTAAACATGAAGCTGGGTGCAGTCACTCATGCCTGTAAACCTAGCACTGAGGGAGGCCAAGGCAGGTGGACTGCTGGAGCTCATGAGTTCAAGACCTGCCTGAGCAAGAGCAAGACCCTATCTCTACTAAAAAAATAAAAAACAAAAAAGAAATAGAAAACCTAGCTAGGTATTGTGGTGGGCACCTGTTAGTCCCAGCTACTGGCGAGGCCAAAGCAAGAAGATCACTTGAGCCCAGGAGTTTGAGGTTGCTAGGGTGACTGAGTGAGAGTCTCAAAAAAGAAAGAAAATTAAACATGAACAGTAGTGTTCTCAGTATAGAGAACATACTCTGAAGTACAGAGGAAGGGAATAGGCAGAGGTGTTCGTGAAGTTTCCAAGCATGAAGGGATATGTGAAATGACAAGTCATATAGAAGCCTTGCTAAGGGAGAAAAAGGGATGCAAAGGAGGAGTTGCTGAGGGAAGTCAGGGAATAGGGAGGAATGAGCAGAGATGATAACAAGAATCAATAAGTGGATGATTAGCAACAGAAGAAAATGTGACTGGAAAGGATGCAAAATGGTTAGAGCTGAGAGAAGTCAGCAAGTAGAGGCCAGAAGAAGGGAATGGGAGGGTGAGAGCGTCTGTAAGAAATGTTGTCTCCCAAGGGCCAATTCAGGGTTAGTGGAGAGAAAAGGAGAGCACAGGCAGGGAACCATCCAGAGGCCTGTCCTTACTCATCAGACTGAGGCTTGCAACCTTCCTCTGAGTTGAGTTCCCACAGAGGTTCCTCTGAGCCAGACTCAGATGTGGCCACTCCCATGGGGCAGGGGCCTGGGCTGTTTCTTCCTCAGTCTTCACTGATGTCTAAAAAAACAAAAAATGACCTCTTTGTTTCCGTTGTGGTAAAAATAGGGGGTTCAGTTGCTAAGGGTATTGAATACCACACTATAGACCAGTGGTACCAACCTCTCAGGGCATTCTTGTAAATTTGTGGGAACGTTTTTTTGTTCCCACAATGATGCCTCACCACTTTATGCCAATGTCATTCATAAGGCGAGGCCAGAGATGATAGACATCCTGCACTGTGTGGGACAGTTCCATACTACAAAGAACTATCCCATATTCTGTAGGACTTTGAAGTGTTCTGCTGAATCAAATCTATAATCAATATAACCCACTGCATTTTGAAGAGTTTTTATACGGAAATACTAAAAACACCAGTAATTCAAGAACATTACAAACAAGGAAGCTTACATAGAATAAAGACATTGTCACAAGGGTTGACTCATTCAGACTATTCTACACAGTTTTATAGCATTTTCTATTGTATATTTGGTTGAAAAGTATTTCAATACAATATTGCAGCTACTGCAAATACAATTAAACTAATTATAAATAAATAACGGAGGCATCTTGAGACTCCTTTTAACAGATTTGGAACCTAATGTAAATGCAGAGATCTCACTAATTTTATTAATAAAGATTGCTTAAAAATATTTCAAACCTAGGTTGAATGATTTCTAAGTTGGAAAAATTATACACAGAAATTACTTATTTTGCAGGTCATCTATGGTTTTCTATTTTTATATGGCACCTTCTCAAAGGGCTACCATATGGCTTTTCATTAACGTCTTCATTTTTTGTTTCATTTGTCAATCTACCCTTTCTTTCCCATTGCCTGAAAAAGGATACAGTGCTCTGTCTTTTAACAAGCTGAATGTCTGTTTTGACAAAAAGGGGACTTTCAAGACAGAAGATATGTTTTCTCTTTATCACTACCCCATCCCAGACTGCAAATACAGAATTATTTTTGATACTAAAAAGCCAACCTCATTTAAATACAGGCATAACTTGGAGATAGGGCAGGTTCAGTTCCAGACCAATACAACAGAGTATCACAATTTGAGTCACACAATATTTTTTTGATTTTTCAGTGCCATAAAAGTTATGTTTATACTATATAGTAGTCTATTAAATGTGCAATAGCATTATGTCTAAAAAATTCAACAAATATACCTTAATTTAAAAATATTTTACTGTCCTGGGTGTGGTGGCTCATGCCTGTAATCCTAGCACTCTGGGAGGCTAAGGTGAGAGGATCCCTTGAACTCAGGAGTTCAAGACCAGCCTGAGCAAAATCAAAACCCTATCTCTACTAAAAATAGAAAAATTAGCCAGGCATCATGGCAGGCACACATAGTCTCAGCTACTAGGGAGGCTGAGGCAGGAAGATTGCTTGAACCCAGGAGACTGAGGTTGCTATGAGCTAGACTGATGCCACAGCACTCTAGCCTAGGCAGCAGAGTAAGACTGGTGCAAAGGACAAAACTAAGCAATGGACCTAAGATAAATAGAATTCCACCATACTTATCAATCTTCTCAATAAATGTAAGTGGCTTGCTCCCAGATTTATGAAACAGACCTTAATTGGTCTGAGCAACATGATATCCTATGACACCATAATCGTGGGGGACTTAAACACTCCTCTGACAGAACTGGACAGATCTTCTAACCAGAAACTAAACAAAGATATAAGAGACTTAAATGCAACCCTAGAACAAATGGGCTTATATACAGAACATACCATCCTAAAACTAAGGACTATATGTTTTTCTCATCAGCCTATGGAACATACTCAAAAGTAGATCATATCCTAAGACACAAATCACACCTCAACAAAATTAAAAGAACTGAAATTATACCTTGCATCTTCTTAGATCACAAGGCAATAAAGGTAGAAATCAACTTCAACAAAAATTATGATCCCCACATGAAGGAATGGAAATTAAACAACCTTATGCTAAATGACAGGTGGGTCAAGGAAGAAATAAATGAGGAAATTTCTAAATTCCTTGAACATAACAACAATGAAGCTACAAGTTACCAAAACCTGTGGGATAATGCAAAAGTAGTTCTAAGGAAGAAATTTATTGTATTAGATACCTACATCCAAAAAACAGAGAGCACATCATCAACCTAATGAATCATCTTAAAGAAATGGAAAAGGAAGAACAATCTACTCCCAAACCTAGCAGAAGAAATGAAATAAACAAACTTAAACCTGAAATTAATGAAATTAAAAAGAAAACAATCATTCAGAAAATTAATAAACAAAAAGTTAGTTCTTTGAAAAGATTAAAAAAAATTGAAAATCTATAAACCTTTGGCCAGATCAACTAGATAAGCAGAAAAGTAAAATCTCTAATAACCTCAATCAGAAGTGAAAAGGGGAAAATAACAACAGATACCACAGAGATACAGGAGAGTATTTCCAGCTACAACAATTAACTGTGCACCCAGAAACTTGACAAAGTGGAGGAAATGGATCAATACCTGAAATCATACCATCTCCCTAGACTGAACCAGGAAGAAATAGATCTCTTGAACAGACCAATCTCAAGTGCCAAGATTGAAGAAACAATAAAAAATCTTCCAACAAAAAAAAAAACCCTGGACCAGAATGGTTCATACCACAATTCTACCAAATCTTAAAAGATACGCTTGTACCTATACGACAGAACCTCGTCCAAAACATTGAGAAGGAACCTTCCCCAACATGTTCTATGAAGCAAACATCACCCTGATACAAAAACCAGTTAAGGACCCAATGAAAAAGAACTAAAGACCAACTTCACTAATGAATATTGATGTGAAAATACTCATAAAATCTTAACCAATAAATTATTAACTACACACTAAAAATTATACATCATGATCAAGTAGGCCTCATCCCAGGGATGTAAGGCTGGTTTAACATATGCAAATCCATAAATGTAATACACCATATCGAAAGAAGTAAAAACAAAGACCACATCATCCTCTCAATAAACGCATTCAACAAAATTCAGCATCATTTTCTAATAAGAACCCTTAAGAATATAGGCATAGGTGGCACATTTCTTAAACTGATTGAAGCCATCTAGTACAAATCCACAGCTATTATCATAATGAATGGAGTAAAACTGAAAGGTTTTCCAGTTAGAACTGGAACCAGACAAGGATGTCCTCTATCGTCACTACTATTCAACATAGTTATGGGAAGTTCTAGCCAATGCAATCAGAAGAGAAAGATATAAAGAGCATCCAAATGTGGGCAGAGGTCAAACCCTTGCTTTTTGCTGATGGTATGATCTTATACTTAGAAAACCCCAGAGATTCAATCACAAGACACCTGGAAGTGATCAAGAAATACAGGGTATAAAATCTCAGGACATAAAATCAATGTCCACAAATCAGAAGACTTTGTATATGCCAATCAAGGCAAGTTGAGAAGCCAAAGACAATTCCCTTCACAGTAGCTTCAAAGAAAATGAAATACCTAGGAATATACCTAAGAAAAGAGGTGAAGGACCTCTACAAAGAGAATTATGGAACCCTAAGAAAAGAAATAGCAGAAGATATTAACAAATGGAAGAACATACCATGCTCTTTGCTGGGAAGAGTCAACATTGTTAAAATTTTTATATACCCAGAACAATCTACAGATTCAATGCAATCCCCATTGAAATACCAAGATCATAACTTGAAGAACCAAAAATATAGTTCTTCATTTTGTATGGAACCAGAAAAAAACCTGTATAGCCAAGGCAATTCTTATTAATAATAATAATAATAAAGCTGGAGGCATCAATCTATCAGATTTTAGGTTATATTACAAGTTTGCAGTGATCAAAAGCATTGGCACAAAAATACAGAAATATGGAACCAAATAGAAAACGAAGAGATGAAACTAATCTCTTATAGCCATCTAATCTTTGATAAGCCAAACAAAAGCATACACTGGGGGAAAAAAATCCCTATTCAATAAATGGCGCTGGGAGAACTGGATAATCAGATGTAAAAGGCTAAAGTGGACCTGTACCTCTCACCACTTACAAAAATTGACTCAAGATGGATAAAAGATCTAAATCTAAGACATGAAATGATAAACATCCTAGAAGCAAGTGTGGGGAAACCTCTTGAGGATGTCAGACTGGAGAAAGATCTTATGAAGAAGACTTCAGCAGCAATTGCAACAACAAAAATAAACAAATGAGACTTAATTAAATTGAAAAGCTTCTGCACAGCTAAGGACACAACAATTAAAGCAAACAGACAACCTTCAGAATGGGAAAAGATATTTGCATGTTACAAATCTGACAAAGGCTTGATAACTAGTATCTATAGAGAACTAAAATTAATCAACAACAAAAAAGCAAACAATCCCATCTACCATTGGGCAAGAGACATGAATAGAACTTTCTCTGAGGAAGACAGAGATGGCTGACAAACATATGAAAAAATGCTCATTGTCCCTAATCATCAGAGAAATGCAAATCAAAACCACCCTGAGATATCACCTACCCCCAATGAGAGTAGCCACATCACAAAGTCTCAAAGTAGCAGATGCCGATGTGGATATGGAGAACACTTTTACACTATTGGTGGGACTGAAAACTAATACAGCCTCTTTGGAAAAAAGTATGGAGAATCCTCAAAGAACTCAAATTAGACCTATTTGATCCCACAATCTCATTACTAGGTATCTACCTAGAAGAAAAAAAATCATTCTGTCATAAAGATGTTTGCACTAGATTGTTTATCACAGGTCAATTTACAATTGCCAAGATGTGGAAACAACCTAAATGCCCATCAACCTAGGAATGGATTAACAAACTGTGGTATATGTATACCATGGACTACTATTCAGTCATAAAAAAGATGGAGACTACATCTTTTGTATTAACCTGGATGGAATTAAAACACATTCTTCTTAGTAAAGTATCACAAGGATGGAGAAGCAAGTATCCAATGTGTTAAATACTAATATGAAGCCAGTGGACAATCTAATACATGCCCAAGAGAAAAATTCAGTTCAATTCAAATTGAGGGGTGGGGAAGTAATGGAGGGGGGACAGGAGAGGAAGGGATAAAAAATAAATTTTAAAAATATATTTCTTTTGTCTTTTCTTTTCTCTTTTTTTCTTTCTTTCTTTTTTTTTTTTTTTTTTTTTTTTTTGAGACAGAGTTTCATTCTGTTGTCCAGGCTAAAGTGCCATGTCTGGTTAGCTCAGAGCAACCTCAGTCTCTTGGATTCAAGCAATCCTCCTGCTTTAGTCTCCCAAGTAGGTGAGACTACAGGCACCTGCCATAATGCCTGGCTAATTTTTCTATTTTAGTAGAGACAAGTTCTCACTCTTTCTCAGTCTGGTCTTGAACTCTTGAGCTTAAGGGATCTTCCCATCTTGGCCTCTCAGAGTGCTAGGATTACAGGCATAAGCAGTTGGCCCACAAAATGTATTTCTTAAGTAATAAGACCTGAAAGTCAAGATTATTTCTTTTTTTTTTGAGACAGAGTCTCACTATGTCACCCTCAGTAGAGCGCCATGGCATCACAGCTCACAGCAACCTCCAACTCTTGGGCTTAAGCGATTCTCTTGCCTCAGCCTCCCAAGTAGCTGGGACTACAGGCACCCCCCATGACACCTGGCTATTTTTTTGTTACAATTGATTAGCTGGCCCAGACCAGGTTCGAACCCACCACCTTCAGTGTATGTGGCTGGCACCATAACCACTGTGGTACGTGTGCCAAGCCTCAAGATTATTTCTTAATCCATGGGTTACAGAATGCATGTTGTGTTAGCAGGAAAGGAAACATTAATCTCCTTGTACAAGTCCATTGCACCTCTTGTATGACCAAGCTTATTGTCAATGAGCAGTAATATTTGAAAAGGAATCTTTTTTTTTCTCAGCAGTAGGTCTCAACAATGGGCCAAAACTACTCAGTAAATCATATTGTTAACACATATGCTTGTCATCAAGAGATGAAAGAGGCTTAACTTTTGCCCTAGCAGTAATATTTGAAAAGGAATCTTTTTTTTTCTCAACAATGGGCCAAAACTACTCAGTAAATCATATTGTTAACACATATGCTTATCATCAAGAGATGAAAGAGGCTTAACTTTTGCCCTATCTCAGCTTTAAACACACCTTCACTGAACTTAATCATTTCTGGCTTTGATTTAAAGTAAGAGATGTGATAGTCTTTCTTTTACCTGACACTTAGAGGTCACAGTGCAATTATTAAATGGCCTCATTTCAATATTGTTGTTTTGGGGAAGAGGGAGACCCAAAGAAAGGGAGAGACAGGGGGGAAAAGCTGGTCAGTGGATGAGGTAGAACACACCATTTACTAATTAACTTTGTTATCTCATAGGGGCATGGTCTATAGTGACCCAATACAATTACAATAATAACATCAAAGATCACCATTGATCACAGATCACCATAATAGACATAATAATAAAAAATTTTATAATATTGCAAGCACACTGATCACAGATCACCATAACAGATATAATAATAAAAATTTGGAAATATTGCAAGCATTACCAAAATGTATAGACATGAAATGAGCACATCCTATTGAAAGAATGATGCCCATAGACTTGCTTGATGCAGGGTTGCCCCAAACTTTCCATTTATAAAAAATGCAGTGGCTGCTGATGCAATAAAGCAGAGTTTAATTAAAAGGGCATATGCCTGCAATATCATACCTCCTGATTTTCTCCCCCTTTTCAATATGTAGTTTGTCTTGAAATCCATATGGGTTTCCTGGGCTCTCATAATAAAGTACCAGAAATTGCATGGTTTAAAACAACAGAATTTTTGTCTTTTTCCTTGGATGGTGCCTAAAGAAAAAAAAAATTTTTAAACCCCAGAATTTTATTATCGCTTTTCTAGAAGTTAGAAGTTCAGAGTCAAAGTATGAACAGGGCCATGTTCTCTCTGAAAACTCTAGAGGCAAAACTTCCTTGCCTCTCTTCTAGCTTCTGGTGGTTGTTGGCAAGCCTTGGCAAGTAGATACATCAGACAAATCTCTGCTTCAGTTGTGATCTGGCATTCTCCCTGTGTGTCTGTCTTCACAAGGGCTTCTTATAAGGATACCAGTCATTGGACTTAGGGCTCACTGTAATCCATTACGACCTTATCTTAACTTGATTACATCTAAGAAGAACCACACACTGTGGTATGCTTTGTTCCTGCCAAAACTCAGGTTGAAATTTATTGCCAGTGTAATCATGCTGAGATGAGGTGGGTCATTAGAAACCTGCCCTCATGAAGATATTAATGGAATCTCAGGGAAGTGAGTGAGTTCATGAGATGTGAAGTTGTACCTTGGATATACAGAGTTTTTCCATTATTATCACCAAACACTGGATATGTGGTGAACATTGAGAATATAAATGAGTTTGAGAAGAGTCCTTTGCTCTCAGGCTGGGGAGAGAAACCAGAGATTTCAAAAGACAAAGCATCAGTCACTCAGCATCAAATGAGTGTAGGTACTTTCTGAAACCAGGGACCTAATTCCACCTCTTACTCCCATGCCTTGAGATTCAGGTGTGCTTCCTAAACATGGTATAGAATGAAACAGCGACATGTCATCAATATCAGCTCCTTAATGGATGTGCACATGGTGTGTGATATTCTGTGACAAGTTTGAGGCAGAAAGATGGAAAGGCTCTTAGGATGACAAATGTCAGCTAAGTGAAGGGCAAGCAACAGGTGGCCAGAAAGGAGGGTCACTGCTGAAGTTCCTATAAGCCTGGGCACCCTGCTCACCCAGGTTGGTTTAAGCTTAGGCACTGCTGTCTTATCTCTGGGGCTTTCTTCCTGGAGATGGGCTAGTCTAAATGAAACCTGATGGCCTTTAGGAGTGCCTTTTGTTGGGAACCCAACCCCCTCCCCAATTTCTTATGTTTGTTAAATATCCATAAATTAAGATGTGTACCTTATTTATTATTTGAGATAGAACATCATAACTGCTTTTACTCCGTCAGAAATTAGAAAATGCTAAAACCTTGGGGTCACCCACCCTCAAAATCAAGTGGGGTTTATGAACTCATAAGGTACTTTACAGTAATGTACTTTTATACACATACATAAAAAATTATAATCACAAATGAAAATAAAGGGAGAGGTGGAAGAAGCTGGCAATAGAGGAAAGATCAAGCAGATGAAAGAAAAGAGGGAGAGAACAGAGAGACAAGGCAAAGAGGAAGCAGGAAAGAGGAAGATGAAGAGAGAGGAAAGGAAATAAAGAAGCAGAAATGTTAGCCATGAGCTAGGAGAGCCTTTGAGAATCTGCCATGTTAGGAGATACTGATCCCAAAGGAACCTATACTACTCAAAATAGTGATGATGACCACATAGTGCCAGCCACTGTGTTGTTACTTAAAAAGATTAGATTACTTTCAATCCTCGTAATAATCATAAAAGTACAAATTATTGTCTTCATTTATCGTAGGCACATTCAGAGGGATCAAAGCTGAGGGCAATGTACACAGAAGTCAAATAGATAATTGTTGACTGACCAGATGAATGACCTATTAAATAACTCCCAGGTCACACAGTTGGCAGGCAGCAGAACATGGATTCTAGAAGTCTGTCTTTACTGTAACTTTTCTTTCTGGATTCTCTTTTTCTTGTTCTTCAGCTTCTCTCAGTTGCACACCGCCAGGAATAGGAGATGAATTGTGTTGCAAAGTGGCTCTTCCAAGCCCCCTCGGTTCATAATACCCTTGGATTATGCTTTCTGCTTTCTACCATGAAGGACAATACAGAGATATGGGCTGCTATAACTACCACACAACAAAGGCAAGAACATTCCCACAGCCCTGAGAGAGGTACACAAGGCTCTTTCCAGCCTACTATGTGTAGAAAGTGAAGAATTCTAGTTCTAACAGAAGCTAAAAGCTGAGGCCCAAGGCTACTGACCTCCAGCAAAGCACTGGCCTGTTCTTAAGATATGCAGAATGAAGGCAGAGATCATAATCATTCAGCTGCCAAAATAACACATCTTAATGTGAAACAATGTTCCTCCTAAAATTGCTCTAATGCCTAAGCTTCTAAAAGATAACAAAAGAACAGCATCCCTTGGAGAATGGGAGGAGGCAACTTTACCAAATACCTTAAACTAAGAAGAGTCACTTGAAATACTATAAAATCAGAGCTAGACTGATAAGACTCTATGGTTAATGTTTGATTTATTAATTTTTATATTTAAGGTTCACTTCTGAATACTGTCTTTAAGGAAAACAGGTGTGTCTTCAGAAATTCAAAAATTCTCAAAGTATCCAGAGTTCCCTCTTTAAATTATCCAATCATGGTTAGGGATGATGAACTTCCTGAAAGAGACAGCTTTGAAACACCTTGATTGTCAAGACCTGGTAGGCATAACAGTGTAAGGGAGAGAGCTACAAGCTACATCTTGATGTGTACATAGATTAACTAGTGAAAAAGAATGCAGATATAAACTGCATTTGATGTCCAGAGAGCTGAATTATAGTTATAGCTATGTGACCTTGGGTTTGTCACAGCCTCTCTAAATTTCTAATTCCCTATCTATACAATAGGAAGAACACAGTCCATTTTACAGGGTTAATGAAGATTAAATGAGATATTTTCAAGATAAGCAATAATACAAGGAACACAAAATTACCTAATGAAGAGCATATGTGGTAATTCTAACCCAAAATAAAACAGAACACAGTATCATTTTTCTTTGTTCTGGACACAATGGAATACTATGGAATCTCTTTATTGTTGTTGTTGGTAAAAAAAAAAAAGAAAAAAGCCTTGCCCTAATTCACTTTATTATTATTATTACCATTATTATTATTATTTTTGAGACAGCATCTCACTCTGTCACCCCTGGTAGAGTGGAGTGGCATCATAGCTCACAGCAACCTCAAACTCCTGGGTTCAATCAATCCTCTAGCCTCAGCCTCCCAAGTAGCTGGGACTACAGGTGCCCACCACAATGCCCAGCTAGTTTTTCTATTTTTAGTAGATACAGGGTCTCACTCTTACTCAGGCTGGTCTTGAACTCCTGAGCTCAGGCAATCCACCAGCCTTGGCCTCCTAGAGTGCTAGAATTACAGGTATGAGCCACCACACCTGGCCTGCCCTGATTCACTTTTATTATGCCAAACCAAACAGTTTTAAAAGCACACTGTAATATGTACACCATGGAATATTATACAGCCTTAAAGAAAGATGGAGACTTTACCTCTTTCATGTTTACATGGATGGAGCTAGAAAATATTCTTCTTAGCAAAGTATCTCAAGAATGGAAGAAAAAGTATCCAATGTACTCAGCCCTACTATGAAACTAATTTATAGCTCTCATATGAAAGCTATAACCAAATTATAGCCCAAGATTATGGAGAACGGGGAGAGGGAGGGGTGGGGAGGGGGGAGGATACGTGGAAGGAGGATGATTGGTGGGGCCACACCTATAGTTCATTTTATAAGGTTACATGTGAATCTTTCTAAATGTAGAATATAAATGTCTTAGCACAATAACTAAGAAAATGACATGAAGGCTATGTTAACCAGTTTAATGAAAATAAAACTGGTTTCAGATTGTATATAGAACCAGCACACTGTACCCCATGACTGCATTAATGTACACAGCTATGATTTAACCAAAAAAAAAAAAAAAAAACACACTGTGAAATAAAGCAGATCCACTGAAAGAAAAAGGGCTAAGTTAAGAAGGGGGAAGGTGGCAACAGAAAACAGAAGGAGATAAAGATATAATGCAGTAAGGAAAGAAGAAAGAGATCAAAGGTGACAGAAAATTTTAGAGATCACAGATCAGATCAGACTTTGTGTTTTGCTCCTGAGTTAGAAGGCATTGGAAAGGCATTGGAGTTAGCCTAAGAAAGGAGCAAAGAAATGTTTTTAGGCATATGAAATTTTGTTACAAACACCAGTCCACTGCTATACATCCCTGCCAAAGACAAAACAGGAGAAAATGGATTTAAGTGCAATGAACCAGATGATATCTCAACGTTCTTTCTATATCATCATATCTAAATACCTAATAATGCAACTGACATGAAGAATCAATTACAATTGAGACAGGCTAAAATATTCTAGAGTTTTCATTTTAAATCTAGTATTTCATGGCAGGTAAGGATGCAATATTATACACATACGCATAAATAACAAAATTGCTAAAAATCACATTTTTTATTTTTAAAAAAGGTTTCGAGGACACCCAACTTTTTTTTTTTTTTTTGAGACAGAGCCTCAAGCTATCCCCCTGGGTAGAGTGCTATGGCATCACAGCTCATAGCAACCTCCAACTCCTGGGCTCAAGTGAGTCTCCTGCCTCCGCCTCCCAAGTAGCTGGGACCACAGGCGCCCACCACAACGCC